>JAUMHM010000087.1:9318649-9331687 GCA_032362435.1 Melikaiella ostensackeni | reverse complement strand
GTTTACGTTTCGAGGGAGCCGGTTTAGGACCAAGGCCAGTGCGAAGCAACTCCCGAAACTGTTCTTATATGGGAGTTCGAGTGTATTTGTGGAAATTTTTCGAATATTATTGTTTTTTTGGATAAAGAAAAGAAATTCTTTTTCTACCTGACTTTTTATGTATTTGTTGGGTAACATTTTTCTATAAATTGGTCAAAATATGAACATTGGTATCGTTCCTCTTCTTTTAATATTGTAATTTAAACCGTAATATTTACTTCATTAATATTGAAAATTCGATTTTAACTAGTTTAACCTAAACATTCAATATTGCTATTTTATACGAATAATGCGATAAAAGATTAAAGTGTCTATCTATTGTTCTTATCATTGAAAAAACATGAAAAACGATATCTCAGATTTTTCGAAAAATTAACACCGTATTATTAATTTTGAACTTTTTTAAACTTTCTAGGGAATTTTGAAACAGTCTGAAATCCCTCACCAGAATTTAAAAAAAAAATATTGGCTCTCTTCCTAAAACTTTTAAATACCAAAAGGAAATTTCACATCGAGAGGTTGGTCACTCTTGAAATCTGTAAATCTTTAAAAATTCTGGTGAAGTTTTTGAAATCTTTCTGAATTCATTGGAATCGCTGTGAAATCATTTTAAATCTTTGAAATCTGTGAAATCTTTTGAATTCTGTGAAATTTTTTTTATCTTTCTAAAATCGTTGTGAAATCTTTGAAATCTTTCAGATCGTTGCAAAAACTTTAAAATATTTTGAAATCTTAGTGTAGTCTTTGAAGTCTTTGTGAAGTTTTTGTGAATTGTTTTGAAATCTGTAAAATCTTAGAAATTCCTATGAAACTTTTAAAATATTTTTGAAATCTTTTTAAATATGTGAAATTTTCGTGATATTTTAGAAATGTTGGTGTAATCTTTGAAATTTTTTGATGCCTTTGAAATCTTTCAGATCGTTGCGAAAACTTTTTAATCTTTTGAAATCTTAGTGTAATCTTTGAAATCTTAATGTGTCATTGAAGTCTTTGTGAAATTTTTGTGAAATTTTTTAATCTTTCTGAAATCTTTAAAATTTTTGTGAAATCTTTGAAATCTCTGTGAAATCTTTGTTAAATCTTCGAAATCTGTGAAATATTTGAAAATTTTGTAATATCTTTGAAATCTGTGAAATCCTTGAAATTGTCGTGATACCTTTAAAATCTTTGAAATTTTTCAGATCGTTGCGAAAATTGTGAAATCTTTTGGAATCTTAGTGTACTGTTTGAAGTCTTTGTGAAATCATTGAAATTCTTTGTGAAATCTTTTAAAATCTGTGAAATGTTTGAAATGTTTATGAAACCTTAGAAAACTTCCAGATTGTCGCTAGAACTTTAAAATCTTTTGAAATAATAGTGTACCCTTTGAAATCTTTGTGAAGTTATTGAAAGTCTTTGTGAAATCCTTTGAACTCTTTCAAGTCTTTGAAATTTTTGTGATTTCTCTGAAATATTTGAAATCTTTCAGATCGTTGTGCAAACTTCAAAATATTTTGAAATGTTAGTGTAATCTTTGAAATTTTTGTGAAGCCATTGAAGTCTCTGTGAAAGCTTTATGAAATCTGTGAAATCTATGGAATTTTTGTGACACCTTTGAAATCTTTGAAATCTTTCAGGTCGTTGCTAAAATTTTAAAATCTTTTGAAATCTTAGTGTAATCTTTGAAATGTTTTGTGAAGTCATTGAAATCTTTGTGAAATCTTTTGAAATCTGTGAAATTTTTTTAATCATTCTGAAGTCTGTGAAATCTTTGTGAAGTTTTTGAAATCTCTGTGAAATGTTTGAAATTTTTCAGATTGTTGCGACAACTTTAAAATCTTTTGAAATCTTTGTAATCCCGTGGTGGAAATGTATTTTCACAATAAATTACAATGACGTACAACAATTTGAAAATTTCAATTTTTTGTAAAAATTTGTAATTATTTGTAAATTTTTGTAAAAGTGTCCGAATTCTAGCATAACTTGTGGTTTGTTATGTAATTATTTTTATAATATTCTAAAATTTTTAACGGTTAAAGAAAAACAATAGAAAATTACAAAAATAATTCTACTAGAAACTACAAATGTTTGCTAAAATTCGGACACTTTTACAAAATATTGCAAGTAAAATGACTTAAAAATATGACCATTTGCATATTATAGTAATTTATTGTATTTTATTGTGATAATACATTATTTCCACCAGGGTCTTATGAAATCTTTGAAATATTTTAGAATCTTTTGAAATCGTGGAAACTGGTGTACACTCAAAAGTCAAGTGGTCAACCCCTCGCTTCATACCAAATTTTATTTGTAACAATGTGAGAAAAACTTGAATATTTTCAGAGTACCACTGGACTAAAAGGAACCAGTTTTAAGCCCTGGTTCGGGGGAATAAGAGTAGTAATAAGGAATAAGGATTGATAAACTATAAATCTAATCGGATATTCCGATCAACGTACTTCCAAGTGAATACTGATGACCCCGTCGCATCGGCACGCAATAGGGTGGATTTGTACCTGTCTATCTACACTATATCTATGGTTGAAGTTGGTCCCGGTCACGGCGCAGCCACCAAACACTCTACCTGCCTTCGCGAAACTGTGTCACGCCGGGTATCGGGGTGCAACCCGCGCATCCCGGATTCCGGCGACTAGTGCATTTCCACCCTCGTCAGGGTTCAGTGTCACTGAATAAAATACATACTCTCTGTGAGACCTTAAATATCTGTTTTGATTTCGCCTCCTGGTTTACAATCTGGCAACATCGATTCCTGATGTCGAGATGCAACTCCTCCAGGAAAGCATCCTCTAAATTTTCATCTATGTGGATCTGGTATCATTTATAATAAATTGAGGTAAATTATTTTAAACGAGTTTGAAACCAGAGATGATTTATTTTTCAATTTTTATTTTATCCGAATTATAAGGTTTCTAAAATATTGTAGAAAAGGCCTCTAAAAATTAAAAATGTAAATACTTATTTTTATTCACGTGACTGTTGAAAACAATATTTAATTATTTCAGTGAGAATTATAGTGTTTAACTCGATTAAATAAGAATTCTTAAATTCGAAAACTTCAAAAATCTATATTTTATGAGTAAAAAATAAGGTTTTCCCCATAAAATACAAATTTCTTGTTTCCCAGACGTTAAATTTAGAATATTTTACATCCCGAAGTTCTTTTTATTCCAACATCTAATTATCACAATTCAAATATTGAGAAGCATTCCAACTTAGTTTGAAAAGTTTGACAGTGAATTGGCTTTGATTATTAATCAAATATAAAATTTTTCGATTATATATTCAAATTTAAAAAGTATTTAGAAAAAATGGGATCTAGTTTCAAAATCTTAAAATTAAATTATTTATATGAGTAGTATGAACTGAAAACTTTCTTTCTAAATAAAACTCTTAAAACCTTGACAGTATTTATTTATGATTTAAGTCTTAAAAATGAAGAGGTTTTTAAAGTAAAGTTTATTTCTTTAACTATGTATTAATTAAATAAATTTAAATTTGAATAAATAAAAAAATAAATAAACCAAGAACCTAACGATCAAATTCGAACTAGAAATTTGAATTCGATCGTTAAATTATTGGCCACAACCGTAATCATCTGCTAGAATTAATTTAAATGATAGGAAAATGTATCAGCTTATGCTGCCTATTCTTTTGATAAATAATAATAATAACAATAAATTCATGAGTTTTTTAATTTCCAAGAATTTCGTAGTTAAGTTTAATTCTTGGACGAATTTAAACTTTGATTTGCTCTGAATTTAATTGCTTAAATTAAATTTTTTTTTGGATACTTAAATTTAAATTGATATCGAACAAAATAATCCAAAATTTGTATGTTTCGATACTATTTGAGATTGGAATGTGACCGTTAAACTTTCCAACTTTGCAAATATTCGAATTCAAAATTCGAATTAAAATTTGAAATACATATAATTGGTTGTGAAAAATGCATTCAAAGCTTTGAAATTCAATATCTTAAAACTTTGATAGTGCTCATTTTATTTATGAGTTTAAATTTTAAAAAAGGTTCTCAAATTTAATACTGAAAATATTCGTATGAAAACCAAGCATAAACGCTTCAGAAGTTTTGAATTTCAAATTATTGAAGTTGAAGATTATCAAAATTAAAATCATAATTTGAGACTAGAATTAAAAAAATCAAAGTAAATAAAATAGAAAGTCAAGAACATTGATCCAGCATTTGTTTGTTTCAAACTCAAAAGCGTTCAGTTCAAAAAAGTTTAAATCCTCTAAATTTCAAGCACTATTTTCTAAAATTGAAATTTGAATGTAGTTTGCATATAAAATAATAATACAAAAGGAAATAGCCGTTAAAAATTAATTAATTAAATATAACAATTTAATTTTTAAAAATATTACAATTCACAAGAAGATGAATGAAGTATTTTGATCTATGATATTTAAAAATGGTCAAGAACCTAGAATTGCCAGAAAATATGTTATGACCTAGAAAAATTTGGCAGTGACTCAAGAACTAAAATCAACCTTTAGCTGCTGAAGTTTATAAAAATTTCATATACTTTCAGTTGAATGGGAACTGATTCATTGCTGCGTTTGAAATCATGTCGTGGGGAAGTCTTACGAAAACGCTTGAAGTCATATGAAATCAAATAATAAGAAAATCAAAACAATTCTCTTACTTTTCAAGCTCCTTTCTATTATAATCACAAAAATATGAAAACAAAATCTGATAATTGCTCAAAAAATGTCTTCCCCAAAATTCGATTCGAATTTTTATTCCCAACTCTTATTAAATTCGAAATTTTCTGAACTCTAGTTTTAGAAGGATTTGTTCTAAAACTTTAATTTAATTTCTATAATCTATAAGGGTATTTAAAAACTTTTTGATTCCAGATCCAATTTATTGGGACCAAAAAACTCCATCCACTCTCAGTAAATCACTCGAAGATGTTCAACCTCTACCAGAATTTCGGTAAGAATAAGGATGAATATGAATATCGCAAAGAGATTGAAGTCACAGGTCACGACAGATTTTGCCAAGAGAGGCCAGGAACTCGTAAAAAAAGAAGAAATGTCGGTCGTAGGACGCTAAGCGCCATCGAGTTGGATTCGGAAGCAATAGTAACAGCTAGGGGTGTTCTTCGAAGAGGTCGAAGTGCCAGCATTGAAGAAGATGAGAGCGAGGAAGAAAAAAGCTACCCACTGACCACCAAAATCGACAGTCTTGCCAAAATTCTCTTCAACCGAGTTTCCGCTACCAGAGGTTGTCGAGAACAAAACGAAGTTAGGTAGTAACAAACACCATTATAAATTTCCAAACATCCTATTTTTCAAGATTTTAAGTCTCAGTCTTCTTGAAAAAGAACCTTGATAAAAAACATAGATATTGGATAAACCTAATTGATTATAGAGTCTTATCTTCTCTAAAAACTTATTGAAGACCTTTTTTTCTTCCAAAAACCTTGATAGGAACGACTCACATTTTTAATTTTGCGCTCTAACCCTTTAGATGTTTGCACGCTAAATTTAAAGCTTGAAAATTTTCTTTTTGATCTTATCTGATGACCTAGGGACCATCCATAAACTGCGTTAGCAATTAGAGGGTTGGATGGGGTCGCGCCAAAACTACGGTTGATAACAAGATAGGGGGGGGGAGGGAGTCACTAAAAGTAACGTTACGAACTTAGGTAACGTTTAGTACGTTCCCTGATGATAAATTTGACAAAGTTTGCAAACTTTGCGAAAAATGGCCCTGCGATGGTACAATTAAATAATAACTTGATCAATTTGAAAATCACTTTCATATTTCAAACTTACCACTTTTTTTTCTATTTCCGTCCTTTACCCTTTTTCAAAGAATTCTTTTTTCCCCTGTTTTCACGGAACTTCCCCTTTTCCTCATTTTTCGCTTAAAAATTGGTTGAAAATTCAATTTTTTTATTGAAAATGCAACTATTTTGTTTAAAAGTCATTTTTTTGGGTAAAATATTCAACAAATTGGTTGAAAGTTTAACTAATTTATTAAAAATTCAATTTTTAGTAGAAGATTCATCTCCTTGGCTAAAAATTTAACTATTGTGTTGACAATTCGTTTCATTTTTTGTTGAAAGTGTATCTTTTTCAATTATCTGGTGGCAAATGTATCTTTTCTAGTTAAAAATTTAACTATTTGGTTGAAAATTCAAGTATTATGTTGATAATTCATCTTTTTGGTAGAAAATTAATCTTCTTGGTTAAAAAGTCATCCTTTGGATTGAAAATTCAACTATTTGGTTGAATGTAGAACTCTTTTGTTGAAAAAAATTTTTTGTTGATTTTTTTGTTGATTGAAATTTTGTTGTTGTAAGTTCATATTTCCGGGTGGAAAGTTCAACTGTTTTGTAGAAAATTCGTCTTCTTGGCTTGAAAATTCAACATTTCGGTAGAAAATTGAACTGTTTGGTTAAAGATTAATTTTTTGTTGGGAATTCCTATTTTTGGTTAAAAATTCAACTATTTTGGTAGAAAATTTAACTATTTAGTTAAAAAACGAAGTGTTTGATAGATATTTCGTCTTTTTGGCTTTAAAATTCAACAATTTCGTTAAAAATTAATGTATTTTGTTAAAAATTCGTCTTTTTTATAGAACATTAATCTTATTGGTTGAAAATTAATTTTTTGGGTTGAAAATTATATTTTTATTTGATAATTTAAAGTGGAATTACTTTGTAAAAAACTTATGTTTTTTTTTTTGGTTGAAAATTCATCATTTTAGCTGAAAATTCAACTATTTGGTTGTAAATTAACTTTTTTCATGAAAATTCAACTGTTTTGTAGATAATTCGTCTTTTTGGCTTCTAAATTCAACAATTTTATTGAAAATTAATGTATTTTGTTGAAAATTCTCTTTTTGATAGAACATTAATCTTATTGGTAGAAAATTAATATTTTGAGTAGAAAATTTAAATATTTGGTTGTAAATTAACTTTTTTGTTGAAAATTCAACTGTTTTGCAGAAAGTTCGTATTTTTGGCTTGAAAATTCAACAATTTGGTTAAAAATTCAATTATTTTGTTGAAAATTTAATTATTTTGTTGAAAATTCAAGTATTTTGGTCAAAATTTGACCTTTTGGATTGAAAATTCATCTTTTATGGTAGAAAAGTCATCTTTCTTAGCTGAAAATTAATCTTTCTTGGCTGAAAATTAATTTTTCTATTGAAAATTCAACTGTCTTCTGAAAAATTCGTCTTTTTTATTTGAAAATTGAACTATTTGGTTATTAATGCAACTATTTTATTAAAGGTTTATTATTTTTGGTTGAAAATTCGTCTTTTTGAGTTGAAAATTCAACTCTTTTAGTAGAAAATCTTTTTTGACCACGTAGGCATATTAGCAACTAAACTCACTAGAAACGCGAAAAAGTGCAGAGTAAACGTGAAATCCGTGTTCAGCCAGTGGCTGAACGACGACTTTTTTGACTATTTTTGTCCGGGAGTAAAAAATAGTCTAAAATTGGTAACGTAGTTTATGGACGGCCCTCTAGGTCAGTTTTGTGACACTGGAAATGAATTAAAGACTGTAGAAAGTTAAAGAAGTGTTAACAAATTCTTTTTGAATGAAACCTGGAACCTAGATTTAAGAAAAGTGTCAATATAAATCTGGAAAGTGGCCTCAGGAAAATGAACCCATTGTGAAAATCTCACAAATAGAGAGAAGCAAAATTTTGCACTATTTGCTCAAAAGGAACGAGCTTTGGAAATAATGTAAGTTCGGTACTCATGTCTCCACTTCTGAATACCGGTCGTCATTGTCTTTCTGAGTACCGTATTGTCTTCTTTCCTCTTTGTCTAACTCGCTCGAGTGGCTGTTGTGTTAACCCCGACTTTTTTTAAATCAGTATACACAAATTCACTATTGATTGCTCGGAAACTAGAGTTCATTGAATAAAAAATTAAATTCAAGCGAGTCGATATCGAAACGACACATTTTTCTTTTCCAGTTTTCAGCGAATTGTTTTCATTCTCACCGATTCCACAATTGTGTTTGCAAACAAATTATGACTATTATTAGATTGCTGAGATTCAGACTTACTCATTCTCAGTTTTTGGTCACATCTCTTATTTTTCGATTCGAGTATCTCTCCTAAAATTATTTGCCTTTTCTTGAAATAATTTGGCAAAAATGGTGTATGATCGTCATCGGATAATTTCTCAAAATTTGGACACTCGTAGGGTTGCTGATCCGCAAAAAATTAGTAAGCGAAGGTATCCAGTGAAAAAATAAACAGATCAGTAAATTCATCATTTTTATTTGATAATCAGGGTGTCGATCCTGTGGACGATTTCGAATTTATGAGTTTTTTCGCGTTTTCTTCTGAATGATTTTTTTTATTTTTCTATAGTTACGTAAGAAATAATATATTTGTAATCTCCGGAAATAATTAAATCCATGTAAGTTTATACAATTTTATATTTATATGAATACATTCAGATAATTTTGTTTTGAAATTTTTATCTTTTCTGATGAAATGGACATTTCACAATTTTTTTTTAAAGAAAAATATTCATTTTACTCAATAACTATATTCTATTAAAAAAATGCTGTTATACTATACTTCTTTAATATTCTGAACAATTTTAGATAGAGAGTCCCCAAGTTTAAAATTCTAGGGAGGAACAATACTCGAAACTTTAGTTCAAAATTTAAAAAATTGAAAATAGAGCTTCCTGAAATTTTGTAAGCATTTAAAGTTTAAATAATTTTCAAAGACTTAGTTTCAAGATCCTTATTTAAGAATGCTTTGATTATTAAACGAAGTTTGGAATTGTTTAATTTTTAACGCATCAAGTTTGAATTCATTAATTTCGTTGAAAATAATTAAACTTTTAAAGGTTTACAAATTATAGTTACATACAGTTACATATATGTAGTTTTGGATGCGTAATTCCAAAACTGTTTAATTTTTGAGGCCTTGAAATAAAAGTTTTTTTGCTTTAAAAGCTTAAATTCGAAAATATTTGGTTTGAAATTTCTTAATTTTTGGAGGCTTCCAATTTCAAATTTCACAGTCTTGTAGGCTACTACTTTAAAATTGTACAATTTTGAATGTTTCATTTTGAAAAAGCGTCTAATTATGAAGTAAGTAATATTGAATAATAGTTTATGCCGTAAAATGTTTGCCGTTGGGACACATATTTACCGAGGGAGAGGGTCAAAAATAAATTCGACTTTTTTTGAGCTAAGGGTATTTTTCTTTTTTTTACTGGAAGAAAAGAAACAAAAGGTTATGTTTTTTTCTGGATAAAAATCAGCATTTAATGCTACATTTTTTTTGTTGCTAATATTGTCCAATAATTTGTAATTGATAGTCTTAAAGGTGCAACAATTTTAAATTGAAATCCTCCCGTATTGATGATAGTTTCAAAATCAAATATTAAAATTGTCAGGACAATTTTGCTATTAAATATTTAAAAATTTCGAAATTTCATATTGAAATCCTTGATAGTCAGTTTAAAATTTGATAATTTGATATGTAAATACTCTAAATTGTTTGGTTTCAATTCTAAACGTACAAAATTGTATGGTTTTTCAAATTCTTCGAAATCGTGGATCATCAAATTGAAAGACTTGGTAGTTGCACAATTTTCAGTTTAAAGAATTTGTAATTAATAATGTTGAATTAAATGCCTCCAGAATAAATACAAAACAATGAAAAATTAAGAAAATAATGGTCAAATTCAAGCTTCAAAAGTAAGAAGATTTTAGAACTAGGCACTGAAAATTGAATTATTTTTTATATGAAAATATTCCAAAATATTACACCTTTCAAACTCAATTAAAAAAAAAAAACAATTTCGAATTGAAAGGCTTAAAATTGTGAAATTTGAAAAATTGGAATCATAGCAATCTTGTTTTGTATTTTTTTTAAAATTTTATTGTAAATGTAATATCTTTAAGTTGTCCGATTTTCAACAGAAGATTTTTAAAAAATTAATCATTTAAAATTTACAAATATTGGATTGGCAGATTTCAAGAATAAATAATAATTCTAAATGAAGTGCTAGAAATTAATCGATTTGAAATTAAAAGGTTAAAAATTGTGTTGTTTGAAATCAAAATAGATAATAAATGAACTATCTGAAATTGTTACCTCAGTAATTGAATAATTTCTTTAATTTCGAATGGTTACAATTTTAGAGTTCTGAACTTTCATGTTGAACGCTGAATTTTCAATTTTTCTCTTTCATAAGTTTTACTATTGCAATTATGATTGAAATAGTTGAATTCCGAAAAGTATAAATAACAATTTGAAAAATGTTAATTTATGAACGATTTAAAATTTTAAATTTACTTAAAATAATTTAAATTTTTAAGGGTTTGATTATAAAGTGTTTTAATATCACATTTCTTGGTAATTAAATTTTTTCAGTTTTGAATGAAGTTTGGATTCGTTCAATTTTCAACGTTTCGTAGTAGATTTTTTTTCATTTTTAATATTTCCCATTTTAAATTTCTTTATTTTGAACGTTTTTTTTAGAATAATTCAATTTTAAAAGTTTATAATTAAACGTTTTTCCATTTTGAACGGTGAAAATAATGGTGATTTTGTGTTTTGTTCAGAAAAATTTGTATACTCAATTTTAATGTTAAATAATAATTTTTTTATATAATAGCAATTTAATATTCTAGACTTTCAGAAACTTTGACTTGGAAACATTAAATTTAGTTTACAATCTCAAAAATGCAGAAGTTTTCAATTTTAAATTATTCAATTTTGAACGTTTTAAAATTGTCCTTTTTCCAAAATTTTACTTAATCTAAAATTGTTTGATTTGGAACGTTTTCAATTAAAAATCGTTCAATATATATTTTTTAAATTTCAAATGCTTCCAATTCGAAATCATGAATGATTAATTATTGTTTCAAAAATGTTTGAAACTGTTAACATTTAAAAAGAATTAATAATGGATTTTTAAATTGTTTATATTTTTAATGTCAAAACAAAAAAAAATCCCTAAGTACGAAACTTTTGTTGAAATTGTTGATTCGCATTTTAGAAGGTCCAATGTTTATTTTCTCAAAAAAAGTTTATGATGAATAAAAAGGTTATGAAAATCCCTTTGAAACCTTTAGAGGAAAAATACTTTTTATTGGTAATAACAGATCCTATTGAAAAATTCAAAGTAGGAAACTACATAGGAAACTATATGGGAAACTCTGTGGGAAACTATATGGGAAACTTCATGGGAAACTATATAAGAAACCGTATCGTAATTTGAACCCTGATCCCATATAGTTTTTCATATAGTTTCCTGTATACTTTCCTATATAGTTTTCCATGTCTTCAATTTTTTATTATAAGGGGGTCCTCAAGTGTTGCATGTTTACAGGTTTCTAGGAATTTACTTTGCAACACTTGAGGACCCTTTTATAATAAAAAATGTGAGGCATGGGAAACTATATAGGAAACTATAATATATAGGAAACAATATGGGAAATTATATGGGATCAGGTCTCAAATCACGATTTAGTTTCCTATACGGTTTCCCACATAGTTTCCTAAGTAGTTTCCTACATGGGATTTTTTAAATAGGGGAGTTATAAATCACCAAAATAGATGGTAGTTGAGAAATAAAGGGCTTCTAATTTTTAATTTTACATTATTAAAAGTATAATAAACTGATGAATTAAACATTTTTTAATTTTAATATTAAATACTTTCAAATCAGAAGAGTTCTGATGCTTTGATTTTGTAGTTCATTATTCAATATTTAAATTGAGAAATTTTTCAGATTTGAAAGTTTTAACTTTTTTAAATTTAATGGCCTGCAAAAATGTTTGATAATCGGGAAATGAGTAGTAATTTTATCTTGTTTTTAGCTTTTTAGAGGCAACTATAAAATGTTTTATATTTATATTGAGAATGTGACTGCTAATAAGAAACTTCTCGCATGCATAGCGCGCGAATCATGATTGCTAGTCTCTAATAATGTGGAATGTTATTTTTCAAAATCGATTAAAAAATTTTTAAAAGAAAAAACAAAGTGTCTGATTTTTAATAAGCAAAATTCTTTGTTGTTTTTCTCCGTAACTTTTTCTCCAATTTTTCCTCAGTTTTTCGGCCCGATCAACACCCTGTATAGATAAATTTCTAAACAAAGAAATTAGTTGAAACAAAAATTATCATCTTACCCATAAGAGGGATTATTTAAGAAAATTGAATTTGTAATGAATGATTTCGCTTTTTGGATGAAACCTCTACAGTAGGAGGTCATTGTGGATTAATAAAGAGTCTCACAGAAGCTCTGAAAATCCTTGCTTCGTCAACTTAATCTGTTTTTGCGGGTCAAGAACCGATCCAAGTGATTTTACACCACCAAGAGAAGAGGAGACTCAATTCCAAGCAAATAATGATAATGATGAGAGGTACTTGTCTCGACCCATTTAAAAAAATTGCCCTCTTATAATTGTTAAATCTCGAAAAAATGTGTTTCTCTTAAATAATTATAGCGTATTCTTTTCTTTAACTTTAATTTTAAATTCTGATTTAATTTCAATTAGAAATGGAAGACATCAATACACTGCCCTGGGAAATGGACCTTCCGGTTGTGACGACGTTGGAGAATACGTTGAAATGGAAAAGCGATCAAGAGATCGTGCCCTATCGATTTGTACCACTTACATTCACGGAACGTCTCGTTATAGTTTACTAAAGCAGCTCAACAATATTGGTATATAAAATCAATTTTATTCAGGTCTATTGCTATAAATGTGGAGAGAAAATGAGAATAGTTCTGAATTATTGAAATCCAGATCCAAAAAAAATGAGTAAAGTTCTCCACTCTTTTAGGTAGATTTCAAATTCAAATTTAAATTCAAACAAAATTATTGCAAGCTAGATTTAGGATCAGAATATTATATAAAAATTAGGGGCCGTCCATAAACTACGCTATCAATTTTAGAGGGGAAGGGGGTCGCGCCAAAAACTGCGATTGGTAACATGGGGGGGGGGGGGGGGGTAATGAAAGTAAAG
>JAUMHM010000087.1:9293591-9305356 GCA_032362435.1 Melikaiella ostensackeni | reverse complement strand
AATGTTCACGAAACGTCGGCAAGATTCGTAGTTTTGCACACGATTGAAACCCGAAACACCTCCTTTCATCAAAATAATTTTTCTTTTATTTTTAAATTATCTACTGAGCAGCCGAACTTGGCAACAATACAGTTTCCAAAAGGAAATGAGGTATCAGGTATAAGCACCTGTGCCTGAAGGGCGTCACGCTTAAATAAGTCACTGAGTTGAATAGCAGAATAATAACATTAAAATGTTTAGTATTTGTTTGTTTCCATCAGAGAACGATTTGGCAAACTTGCCGGTCGGAAATTCCAAAGTGTAAATTTTTGGGCCACCCTAATATATACATACATAAATATTATAAGGGTTGATAAAAAAATCCATTGCGTTCTGATCTTGTTACTGACATGAAAGCGTCCAATTTCCATGAAATTTCAGAAATATGTGATAGCGCAACGTACTTCACGTTTGAATCTACATCAAATATGTATGCACTTATTATAATGTATAAAAATACAAAGCAATCGGTTTTCAAATGCCCCGACGAATATGTTTCATTTCCCAATAATAGAGATTAGACTCCACATAATCTAAAAATCCTAATTTGAAATACTTTGAAAATTAAGCTTGTGTGAAATTGAGAAAACTCCAAATGATTCGAAAATATACTTATCTTTTTTGCCCTTCTGTTTCATATGTTTCATTTTTATAACTGGCAACATAAATATTGAATAAGAAAAAAATAAGATGCTAATACACTCAACTCTGAATTGAAGTCACTTAGGCTTAAGTCGTCCGTAGAATTTCAGCCGGCTCGCATTTGTTGATGCGGGGTTCCAAGGGGCGGAGAGAGATGTCAAGTAAGCGCAACGGAGTCGAGCAGTTCCGTAGCTACAAAGCGGGCGGCCTGAAAACTCGCGTGCACGTTTCGCATTTATTTTCAAATACACGCGAAAAATTCTCTTTTCATTAATTAGTCTTCATTATTAAGAAAGGTTCATCCTTAATGATAACAAAAATCTACATTCCTACAAGATGCAGTTAATGAATATTATGCATTCCTACTGGAGATGATTTATATGGCCCTGACTGTTTACGTCGAAGAAATTTTTGGAACCGAGTCACGGCTGTCGAGACCATACCCAATACTGGACATAAATCCAGCGTTGAGTATAGTGTGATGTTGAATTTTTAAGAAAAACGAAACATGATCGTGTTTCATATAAAATTGATCAGTAATGGATAAACAAGTATAATACGCAATGAAATTTCGACTTTCACAATTTTTTAAAGACTGCTAATTAGCTCTAGCGCGTCAGATGGACAGAAGAATGCTCCTGCGAGCTGTTCACTCCACAAGTGCATATCTGGCATGAAGTGTTGGAGAACCGAGGCGAGAACTGAAAAGGTCAGCACGAGACGAGACGAAACGATACGAGTCAGAACAAGGAATAGGGCTGGGAAAACGAGACAAAACGAAGACTGAACCGAGACGAAAACGAGACAGGCTCGGTTTGCCTCGTCTCGGACAGCATCATTAATCCTGATGAAAGAGCAAATTCAGAAAATAATTTTGATTTACCCAGGGGATCTAAAATGTCATTTATTACAGGTAAAAGGGAAGCATATTGATTGGTATCGAGATTTACCCCTCTATATACCGTGACCATTCGTAATTTTCCACCCTTCTTGGGTACGACCCATATTGGTGAATTAAAAGTTGAGCTTAAAGGCCTTATTGTACCTTGCTAAAGTGAGGAAGCAACCTCTTTTATCACGAAATTTTTTTGGCTTTCGGGCGGTCGATAGACTTTGATGTTAACAATTTTACCGGATTTTAAAATGATGTCATATTCCCTTAAATTAGTACAAGGTATGAGATCTTCGTCTAAAGTATATACGTAGGGGTATTGAGAAATGATCTGCCAAATAGGATTGGCCAGTTCTGATTCTCCTCGGTCCATGCGGGTCTTGTCTAATTAATTCAAGATCCTTGGATTATTAGTCAGTTTAGCTTTCCTTATTTCCTATTTCGAGATTCCGGTTATTCTATCGATGAGTCCATAACTTGGTGCAGTTACTCTTATTGGCCTATCAGGATAATCAAAGGAAGGTATGTGTAATTTCTCATTATGTATCCGGTAAATCCCGGACGGTATATTTTCGCCTTCCTCGATCCAAACGTCGGTGTCTAGATTAGATTCTAAGTGGATGTTGTTCACCTTTGCGGTTCTCCCATGAGCATAGGTTCCATCACCATATAACGGTAGTTTGACCTTTTTGAGTATCTGAAATTTCGGCGTGATGGCATACCTTTGGAATTTCATGGGAAAAGGTATCCCCTTGCTATGATCGCTAAGCTCTCGGTTTTGATTAATGATGCTTACATCTTTATCGTCGTCTGATGTTATTTACGGATCTTCCCTATCTGTCTGTATCTAGATTCTCACTGCGACTCGTCTGGTTCAGGCTCCAATTTCTTTCATCCTGTTTTCGTTTTCCCATGTCAGAATGCTCACAGTAGTTTCTAAATTTGTCATCTTGGCTAGAAGGGATTGCAGCATCTGTTCTGATGTCGGGGGAGTAGAAGAGGTTGCGGGGGATGCCATTGTCGCGGTTCTGAAGTGAGTATTGATTTCGTCTATCACGTCCAAGTATTACAGAATTGGAGTAATAGTATATTGTGCGCCCAGAAGGCGAAGTAGTAGTTTTACGGCCGAACAGTCGCGAGAACAGTGCGTGTGCGGCGAGGTAACGAGTGCGCATGCGCATCCGCCGTAAAAGTGCACTTTCTCGGCCAAGACCGGTAAAGTATCCCACCTTCTCACCCCTCCAAGAAAAACCTACTTTGCTGCTCTAAACCACGCAGTGAACGCGAAGAAACCATACTCGTGTTACATAAAAGATTTTATTTTTAACGAGGATGTTTAGGAGTTTCCTATTTCTCACGATCAAAATTAGTATTCTTGAGCGCATTCATTATAATTAGCTCGTTTTCCATTACGGATCCGTTTGAAAGAATAAAACTCTAGGTTCTTCAGTGATGCAGCATTTTGGGAATCTACTCTAAACAAATACATAAATTTGGAAGCCAGAATGCTCAGCTATTTTTCTCTATTTAATTTTCTTCAACATAGGGGTTCGGAGACGATTTTTTGGCAAATATACTTGTATCCCGGCAGATAGTGACCATTTTTTAAGTGAATTGTGCAAATAGCGTCACAAACAATTTTATTTTTTTTAGGCATACAAACCCTCAGAAACGTTTTGAAGATGGGAGGCATCCGCATATTATTAAAAATGAGAAATTCCATTTTTCAGTCAAAGTACGGAAGATACGAAAGACCTCTGCAAAGTAGTTTGGTGGGCGCCTTCATTATATGGCGTATCTTTAATTGTGATCAATTAATGAACAGTGTACTTTCTCATAGAAAATTTTTCTGTGATAAAGAAATAATTCTTTGACGAGAATCGGGATATCATGGTAAAGGACTGCTATGGTAAGAGTATTTTGGATTGTAAAAGGAGTCTGAGGGGATGGAAAAGGCGATTTCGCCTGCATTTTTAATTATTTACTGTTTCTTATTTATTTCTTACTTCGTATTGCATACACACACAAACACACACGCTCACGCTCGCACACGCACACACACACACACACACACACACGAGCACTCACGCATACACACAATCATTTTTTAAAAACCTCATTTCCGGACACCTGAGGTCGAATTATGCCAAAATATGTCAAAAAATGAAGTTCGAAAATTTTCATTATTAGAAAGCTTCTTCTATGAAGAAGCAAAAATAGTAGAAAAAAAATTATTATCCAGCTCAAAAAGGACGACAAATTTTCTTAAGACCCTTTTTTAATGGCGTGCATAGTTTTTGTTTTAATCACAAAAAATGTCATGAAAAATGATCAAATTCCATTTTCTAGTCAAACTATACAAGATACAAAAAAATGTTTGAAACAAAATCGTTCATCTCAAAGAGATCTACAAAATTTTCTCCGACCATTTTTTAGTACGATGCATGGTTTTTGCTTTTATCGTAAAAAATGACATTGAAAAGACAAAATAAGAATGTGCCCGCGCAACAAGCAGACTAAAAATAATATAAGAATAAGAAAATGTTCTAAGAAAAGCTGCAGGAATATTTTCAGCTCATGAATTATGAGACTTTCATATAATTATTACTTCAATTTTGTTTCCTGACGTTGAATAAGTTGATCAATATAAACTTCAGACGAATAGGGATTCATATCTACTACTCTTGTTTATAGCAAGTATAACATAAGTTCACAAAATTATTTAAAATAGTACCTAGGTAAATAAGTCCATTACCTTGATTGACTTCCCCCCTTTGAAGCATTTCTTGTGGTGCCAAAACAAAAAAATTGCCACCGTTTGTGATCTGAAATGCATAATAGGTAACCTTATTCGCCGGACTATAGAGAACTTCTTTATGACATTTTTTATGCTAAACATCTGACTCGTTACAACGTAGCTCTTCAAAAGACCTACAGATTTGCTTTGAACCATTTTTTGTATAGGTCTCGTTGTTTTGGGCCTAACCATCGAAAATTCTATGAAAAAATATAAAATTCCAATTTTTTAAGAAACAACATGAGAATGCGAGGAATAAACGTCCGAGCTTGTTGATTTCACTGATAACTTTTCCTTGGCGGAGTTCTTTTGCATCGCAGACGTTTTTTGTAAAATTTCACTTTTTCGAAATTCAATCAAAGTAAAGTTTCTTTGATTGAAAGATTGCTTTTTTTTGTTCAAAAATACAAAGTGTTTATTTCATATTGAAAAAGGAAGAGTTTTTTTAAGGACTTTATTCAGACAATTTATTAGAAATTTCGTATAATAACTCAGGTAGAAAAGTTATGCATAGCGGAAAAAATTATGTACACTTTTCATTTGTTTTATCCTTGTTCAAGGTCGCAATGTGTGAAAGTAATACAGCGGGGTAAAGGGGGAAGAGGGCTAATTGGAGGAAAAAACACTCAAGGCGAATCGCTGCTTTTCAAGCCTTCGTGCAGGTCTTCGCTAGTGTCTTTGTTAATGCTACCCAGCACTCACCATGAGAAGGTGGCTGCACATCGTTTATCATCCCTTTCCACTCACCCACTCGAAAAGAACACAAAATTAAAGTGGTTTGAAATCGCAATTGGGTTCAGCAACAGGATCGAACTGCCTTTCTAACAGCCTAGTTTGAATAAAACCATCTGGAGCTTGCATGCCGAAGACACGCTTTGATGCCTCCGTCAGGTCTTTCACGCACCTCTCCACTGCCTGATTTTTTGAAGAAATTTCTACGTAATATCTTATTTTCAGCATAGGCTTAAGATTTCCGCTGAAAATTTCATTAAGGTCATCGTTCGAGATGATTCTTGTGATTGGCGTTTCGAAGACTTGGGTGCCTTGGCAATCGGCCATGACAGACCTTTCGTGAAGGATTTCAAATACGCTAATATGCACCACCTTCAAAATTAACTCGAATGTAGGTACGCAGGTGAATAATGCGATAGTTCAATCTGTGCCCTGCATGTAACAAATGTTTACCTTAATATAATCAAGAATAGATAAATTCGGTAGTTCAATTTCCTTGAACTTTAGGAACCCAGGTGGAAAATTTTATAGCATTTAAGTGGAATGTATTCTATAGAATCCTCACGTGAATATTCTAGTCCAATTTCTATATAATTTAAACTAGAATTCATTTTTCTACCCATGAAATCTGAAAAAATTCCATAAAATTTCCATACATTTCATGTGAGGATTATATTAAATGCATTCTACAAGAATAATTCCATAGAATTTATTTAATTTGTTTTCAATCATTAAAACTAAGAAAGAATTATTCACACATTGCGCTTACGTTATTTCTGCATTTTTCCTAACAGTTTTCAACCAGTTATCTTCATATCTAGTGCGTTTCCTAGCACAAAAAGTATCCTGTGATTCTTTTTCCATTTTGAAAAAAAAGAGAATTCCTTTCACTATGAATTTCACGAAATATTATTTAACTCGCGGAACGATGTGGATCGTGTGGTATCAAAAAGCACAATGATCTATTTAATTTAACAGAAACTGCAACTGTTATGATGCTAAAAGAGTTAAAACGACATTTGAAGGTCATCTAATATAACTCCCGATATTTCCTTGTTTATATTCTTATTCCTTTGCTAGCTGAACTGCGAGTGGTTCCGTCCGTCTAATAGACATGGATTGTTACGAGTTGCGCACTCCAAGTTTTACATTCGCAATTATTTACATATTTAGTTTTTCGAAAAAAGCTTTTCACAGAAAACTTCCTGATAGTTTTCTGAACAACTTCTTCACAGGAAGTTTGTATTTGCTTAAACTACGCTCGATAATCGAAGCGATCGAAGATTATGAGGAATTGAATTCGCAATGGTCTAGAAAACAATTTTTTATTTTTTTATAAATAAATAAATATATATATATGTTTGTTATATTATATTTATATATATATATAATATGTATAATATATATTTGTTATAATATATATGAACTTTTCGCTCATATCATCATTCTAAGGATACTTTGGAGAGTATTGTCTCCAAATTTCATCAAAAAATTCCAAAAACTGTAGATGTGACGACGAGCAAGAAACCAAAAATTAATTACAAACCGACTTCAAAAAAAAACATCATTATCATGGTTATCTCAAAAACTATAATAGATACAACTTTTTCGCTAAAGGAAAAAAGATGCGCCATCTAATTTCCTATAAGAATGCATTCTTCAAAAATCAAAATTTCAAATTTCGATTTTTAGTTGCCAGGGGCCAACCTCCCCTCAACTTTACAGTTATGTCCCGTTCTGGAATCGAGGCGCTCAGTTGATCAACTTGAAACGTTTATCAGAAAATTTTCAATTCAAAATGCTTTTATTTATTTTTTCTTCAAGTCTTCAAAACTGCATTTTTAAATTCTTAAAATAAAAAATTTACACTTAAAAATCAAGACCTAGAGTAGAAAATTTTTTAAGTAAAAGATTTTAGAATTGTGCATTGTAAACTGAATGATTTCATAATTAAAAAATTTTAAAATTGAACTTAACATTCAGAAAACAGTTGAAATCGAATTTATTTTAAATTGCATTATATCATGTGAGATTTCAAGTGATCGGATAAATTTTTCTTCAACAAAATTGTAAAAGCCCCAGTCATAAAATAAATTCACTGTCATTTCCCGGTCCAGCGGCCACCCTGTATACTTGCATAGGTGTTGGTGATAGAAAAATAGAAACAAATTTGTATATATTTCACGAAAATATTTAACTGAAGCATTAAAAACACTGCCTGGCTTAAAATTTTAATTGTTATAAGAGAGTTATACAAATGGAGAAATTGAATGTTGAATGCTTATTAATTAATCATATACATTCCAATTATTCAACATTTTGGAAGTTTCTTGTGCTCTTTTAAATACGAGAAAGGAGTAAACGAACAAAACCTGATAAATCCACTCGAGTCAATTTTTTCAATAGATATACAAAAATAATGCTGTATCTCAAAGGCCAATAAAGATAACATAAAGAAATTCCATATAGAGGAGACCATCTATATGGATATCTAACCAGGAAATTATTTTTATTTTATTTATTATCTTTGTTATTTACAAAATTAAAACGAATTTCTTCACTTCTGATTGATCAGTACACCAGATTTACCAACTTTTGATTAAAGCTGTACAAAAGCTGAAAAGTTGCCAATACTTCAGGAAACTATTGGTTTTTTCTTTTTAGGGTTTCGTAGGCTACGCCGGAAACCCTAGCTGCTACAATATCTGTGCTACAGGGTTGAAACTTGGTATGGATGTATGGATTTTAACCAACCGAAGTATACTCGAGGAAAAACATTTTCATCCGCTTATCTATTATGATTTTTTTATCAGTGGTTAAAAACTAAGAAAAAAGAAGAAATTTGAAAATTTGTCTTTTTAGGCCCCCATGCTGGAAGCTTTTCGTTTAGACCGATATTCCTCGTAAACGGCTCAAATTGAAGCTTTTGGCATGTAGAATTGCGACAAAGAATAAAATTTGCTATGTTGTATTCTTCTTTTCTTGATATCAGTAGTTAAAAACTGAAGAAAATTAAGAAATTTGGCTTTTTAGAACCCTATGCTGAAAGCGTTTCTTTTCGTCTGATTTTCTTCGGGGACGGCTCAAATTCAAACACTTGGCATGTGAAATTGCGAAAAAGAATAAAATTTGCTAGGTTATATATTTTTTTCCTACGAAACCCTTCTTTGCAGGCGCTTGCCGACCTTTTTGGCTTGATTTTTTAATTAACAGGGAATTGAGTACATAGTTTGACTCACTTCTGTATAACTTTTACTTGATCAACAGGACTGCCACAGACCTGATGTACTTGAAAAAAGTGCGAAAAGTGACGAATTTAAGCTAAAAAGTGACTGATTTTGAACACAAAAAGTGACTACTTTTCACACACAAAATTAGATGAAATTTTATAGCTGAATTCGGGGTTGAATGCCAAGGTAACAACCACTATAATTAATTTTGCAAGTAATGTTCAGACAAATTGTATAATTAATTTTATTACAAGCTAAACAAGGGTCATTCCATTTTATTTCTCCAAAGTCGATTGAGGTCTGATTTTAAAAAATTTTTATACTCATAAATACTCAATGTTTTTTAAACTTATTAATCACATGAATTCAATAAATGACTTCATTTTTATTTAGAAATTTAATTTACAAAATGCAAAGGCACAAAAAAACGTCACATTTATGTGCATTATAGAATAGAGAAAAACTCAAATTCTAGAATTCAAAATTGAATTGAATCAAATAAGATGTATTCAACAATATTTAAACTGCAAAAGTAACTTTATTGCGAAATAATGAGCGAAAATTGTGTTTTGACAACAACTAAAACGTAACCATTTTTCAGCACTTTCATAACCTTATTAAAAGTTACATTTAATTTTTTAGAATTATAACTTATCTCGTAAGCTTCAGTTTTGGTTAGATTTTTCATAGTTGTAGCCCTTTTCTCAACTTTTTATGCTGAAATTCGACACTGAAGGTTTTATTCACTTTCGCGAATGAGTAACTCGTAGGAAGAGAATGAAAAAAATTCAGGATTCACAGTACATGTAATTAAGGTCCTCATTTTATACCCCTGAAAATTAAATTTTTAAATATTTAGCCAACTTCAAATTAGTCAATATCTCGTTTAACCTTAAGTCCCTCTAGTTAAAATCTGGCAGAGCCTCCCCACCACTTTTTTATCACGAAAAAAACGGTGGTGGGAAGGCTCGTCCAGACTTTACCTCCAGGTACTTTAGTTTAACCAAACCTTAAAATAGCAATGTTTTGGGCTATTATGAAAATTGATATTTCGGTAGAAAAAGGCTCAGAATCTAAGCAAAATTTTAAGGGGGATAAAATGAAGACCCGATGTACATATATAGTAATACCTGGATTTTTTCATTTATCTCCCTATCAGTTATTCATCCGCGAAAATAAAACCTCCAACGTGTGGAACTTCGAAACGAAAATTTTCATATTTCAGCTTCAAAAGTTGAAAAATGGCTACGACTATAAAAATTGTGACCAAAAAGAACCTTACGAGGTACGTTTTAATTTAAAAAACTAAACACAACGATTTCAATAAGGCTATGGAAGTGCTGAAAAATAGTTACGTTTTAGTTGTTAAAACACAATTTCCGTACATTATGAGTATTATTATAGTTAAGAATCAAATTTTTTAAATTGTGCCGCAACTGCACTAAATTTGCAACGATATTCAACTGATATGAACATCTATATCAATATAAAGAAACAAAAGGCTGTTACATTCTTGGATGATTTTGTTACAGATCAAATTTATACCTTCAGATTTAGAGTGATGCTTTACAATAGGAACTAGAAAACCAGAAAATAGTGACTTTTGCTGAAGAAAAAAATGATTTATGTGACTGTGTGTCAGCCCTGTTGATCAATTAAAGCTTCAAAATTTGGAGAAAAATATGTAAGTAAACGTAAAAGATGCTGGAATTTCGAATATCACTTCTTTACAGAATCTTCGTTGCTTAGCGATGAGAATAAATTATAGTGTATCTTGTCCGACGTTCGAAAACATGCAGTATTTGGAGAAATTAGACCTCAGTTATAACGAAAATTTGCAATATTGGGCGCTATTTGCCTTTGTCAGAAAAGCCGCTCATCTTCGTGTACTTAATGTAACAGGCTGCCGTTAGAAATCCAGACAATTACGTGGAACATCAGCCTCAAATACATTGAATGTATTATTTTATGGAATTACTAATTTGTTAAATAGCTTAACTCGAAATCATACTGAAAGCATCGAAAGTGAATTAATAAATCTACTGCAAATCTACTATACTCATTTCTAAATAAAAAACCATTTTCGAAAAAACAGTTTATTCAGTTGAGGTCGAAAGTAAGAAAATTTTACAGATTGGCTAGAGCGATGCCAGACTTCATTCTAAGTAGAAAAAACATTCGAAAGTGAAAGATCGGAAGTATTTAAAACAGCGTACATTTTATATTAGAACCATATTTTATTAATTTTATCGATATTAGTATTTATGAAACACTGTATAAATACAGACTCTAGTCTTGACAATGAAACTTATAGCGAAACTGCACGTTTTAAAAACGTAATAGATGAAAGTGACAATGTGGGCCAATTCCTATGATTGCTAATTCACTAAATAAAATAAAAACAATTGTAGTTAGGAAACACACTTGAATGATGATCAATGACAACTCACATTTTACAAGTAAGCCAAACGCAGGTGACATAGTTCAATGTACGATTCAACAGTCTTTTGCTAATGACTTAAAATGTGAGCTTTTATACTCACTATTTCGAATCAAAGTTGAAGAGTCGATAATTATATTTTGCGGGTTATGACGCGCCAGCCTCGAGTTCACTGGCTGGAGTGTCGGGCTCTTCATCGTTGTAAATATTCTCTGCCATCTGCCAAACTTGCATTATGTTATCCTCAGAAACCGAACAAATAACCCATGGCTCATTTGGATTCCAGGAGAAGTCGCTAATTTTCGCTGTGTGACCGCCGTGAATAAACTGTAAGAGAAATAAAGATTGGAAATAGACATAGGTAAACGTTTTCTCTTCTTTTTTTTATATTATTATACCATTAAGCCAAATCCCTTTCGGGGTAAGCGTAACTCGTTCGGTTCTGGTCTCGTTTTACTACTAGGGATTAAGGAATTTGTATGGTAAACTTGGGTACGGGATGTTTAGGAGGAGAAGGAATAGGTTTCAGATCAATGTCACAACGTTGCTCCGACACTAGTCGGTTGATCAATCTCTCTAGCAATCAACTCAGGTAAAGAGCTTTGCAAACCCATTATAATAACTGAAATAATTATAACGATCCACTTAGAAAATCTCTTCACGCGGGGCCATTAGTATCCAAAATCTTTCGTTTCAGGCATTACTCTTCCTCTTGTATACAATAGCTCTCCATACATCCCTATCCTTATATACCTCTTTTGCTTCCGTTACATCCATGCATCGTTACATGCACGTTCTAGTATTTCTACGACTTCGAATATTCCTCCTCTTCAGGGTCTCATCCACACATTCCAATCATTCTTTCTTCGGTCTACCTCCGGGTACGCTACCTCTCATTTTAGCCAAATATACTTGTTTCGTTAAACGTTCTTCACTCATTCTCTCAACATGACCAAACTATCTCAGCAAATTTCTTTCACTCTTGTCAAACAA
>JAUMHM010000087.1:9270141-9287256 GCA_032362435.1 Melikaiella ostensackeni | reverse complement strand
ATTTGTAGAACTCTTATAAATCTCCAAAGCCTTCTACAATTTTGAAAAGTTTTCATAAATTTTCTCAATACTCTGTATAAATTTCCAAAAGTTGTAGAACTTTCCATATATTTGCGCAAGATTCAGCACATTTCAAAAATTCTCGAGAGGACCTGAGTTTCCATACATTTTCGAAAGTTTCCGTAAATTGCCATTGATTTCTCGTGATTTCGACGTGTATTTTTTAAATTTCTCTTTAGATTCCGATTCAAACCGCCCTCGACAACGATTTTCGTTTGACTGTTTAGTCCAAGATACTTGAGGTGTAATATGACACTTTTAAGTTGTTCACTTTCGCCTTCATAACGAGAATTTTCAAAATCGTCGCGTGAATTTAAAGAAACCTCTTCTCTTCAAAAACTGAAGCCTTTGGGAAAAATATGTTTACCAAAAAATGAAATAGTACAAATAAAATACTCATCGTGAATTTTGTTGTCATTTTAGTAGTTATGGGATCGTTCAACTGCGCAACACTTGTTCCTTCTCTTTGAAACAAGACTTCAAGAACTAATTACACTTTTAAACCGAGAAATTTCGAGGACAAAAACACGAAATAAAACTGGAAAATGTAGGAAAAGCACTATAAATATTTTAAAATAAGCGCACAAAAGAAGTTGACGTGATTTTTCTTTTAATTTCTTTTTAGATTTCGATTCAAACCGCCCTCGACTCCTATTTGGATTTTACAGAAATGGTACTCAAGAAAAAAGCAAGGTGGACACTAGGGTGGCCCAAAAAAATAAAATATATATTTTTTTATCTCGCCCCCCTATTTTCTTTCATTTGATGTAAAAATAATTGTGCAATTTTTTATAAATTAAAAAAAATGTTTGACCCGTGGTCCAAGGCCTTTAAACGCTAAGAAGTGTTAATTATTTTTTTTCGTGTAAAAATGACAAATGACTTACGTAAAATCAATGAATGTGACAATAAAATGATGGAAGGCATCACTGAAAATAATTTTACCATTATTTTATTCAGAATACTACTCTTAAAAGTGAAGAACCACCTTCTACAGAAGGTTGGAAATTTAAAATGCTTTTTTTCATATATCCTAGATATTTTTGGCCTTGAATTAATTAAAATGACCTCAAATAAGTTAAAATGTGTGCCATTGATAGAAAACTGACCTCAAACTTTTTTTAACTACCCTTTAGAACGATATTTTGCTTCTTTCACAGTCCTTCGCATAATTTCCCATACGGTAAGTCCTAGAATGACTTCAGAAATATCGCATAAATATTATAGTTTTTGTAATTATTTAAAGACAGTTTGAGGTCCAGTTTGGGCCTTTAAACCACCCTGAATAAAAAAATACCGTTTTTTTTTTACTTCAAGTTTGTAACTCTTTTACAAGGATATCATAAAATGAGTCTTCTGGGACTTATTAAAAAGCATTAACACCTAATATCAACTAATACAAACTAGAGTACTTTCCTTAGAAGGCAAAAATAATAACCCTCTTTAAAGGGTAGAAAGTTCCATTCTGTATCTTTTTTATTTTAAGAAGCAACTCTTAAGACACGTAGGTTTTTAAATAAATCTATGAGACATCTTCGAATTCAAAATTTTTTTTTTTATATATAATTTTGATGATTCGACTTTTACACATAAGAAACACATATATTCATGCTTTTTTGATGTTTCGAGGTTATTCTGTTAGATAAAGCGTTTTCTAATGCTAAATTGTGATGCAACTTTATTTAAAAACCTATGTATCTTAAGAGTTGCATCTAAAAATAAAAAATAAAATAGAATACAACTTTCTGTTCTTTACAGAGGATAGTTATTGCCTTCTAAGGTAGTACCCTAGCTTGCATTAGGTGATATTACTTTTCAATAAGTCCCAGCCTCATTTTCTGACAACCTACAGTAAAACAGTTACATACATTTCGCGAAAAGACAGTATTTAACCATTTTGTTTATTAAGGGTGGTTTACAGGCCCAAAACTGGAACTCAAATTCTCTTTAAGGTATAAAAAAAACTAAAATATTCAAAAATATTTCTGAAGTCATCCTAGGACTTTTCTTATGAGAAATTGTGTGAAGAACTGTGAAAGAAGCAAAATATCATTCTAAGGGGTAATTTTTGAAAGTCTGAGGGTAGTTTTCTATCAGTGATACACATCTTAACTTTTTTAAGGTCATTTCCAATCATTCGAGGTCAAAAATATCCAAGGTATATGAAAAAGTACATTATAAATTTCCAACCACCTATAGTGGTTCTTTTACTTTTAAGGGTAGTATTCTGCATAAAATTAGGGTAAAATTATTTTCATTGATACCTAACATAATTTTATTGTCATACTTATTGCTTTTACGTACGCTATTTGTCATTTTTACACACACAACAACAAAAATTAACACGTTTTAGCGTTCAAAGGCATTGGAACACGGGTTAAGCATTTTTTTTAAATCTATAAAAAAAATTGGATAATTGTTTTTACACCAAAATAGGAGGGTGAGACAGCAAAAATTTTTTTTTGGGCTGCCTTAGTGGACACTCTCCACTCAAAAAAGTTCCAAGTAATTTAAATTTTCAGACTAAAACCTTCAACATTACACAATTTATAATTTGAAGTACTTAAAAAAGAATCACTAAATTAATTAATTTAATGAGCAACAATTCTAAATTTAAATTTAAGTTAAAAATTAAACATTCAAAATAAAAGATTCAATATTGTACAAATTCTAAGCTTTCAAAATTAGAAAATCTCCAAATGAAAAATATTTTAAACTGTACAATTCCAAAACTGAAGAACATCAAAATTGAACAACTTTTATTCAGAGGCCTTCAAGCAGAAAAATAATTCAAATTCGACATTTTCAAACCAAGTTTATTCAAAACTGAACCATTTTATTATTAGGGCAAATAAAATTCGACAGATTAAAAAGGAAGTACTGAAAATTGTTCAACTATAAGGACTTTCAACTTAAAATTTTACAAAAAAGAACGATTGAAATTGTGTAAAACTTGAATTCTTTCTTCTTAAAATTGTTCCTTCCAATTTTAAATAAAATTTTATAATCTTCAGAGATTCAATTCCAAATTATTTAATTTCACAAACCACTTGTTTACAATTGTTCAACTTATAAAGTATAAAACTGGAATTAATTAATTTTTAGCTTCTTCAATCTAAAACTATTCAACTGTGAAAGATTTCCACTGGAAATTGTACACGCACATTGTACAACCACATATAAATTCATATTTGTACAATTTCAAGCGCTCCTAATTTAACATTGTGCAATTTCAACAATTTTAATTTGTAATTATTTCATTTTCATCGTTTTGAAATAATAATAGTAATAAATGTATTAAAAGCTAAAGGCTTTTATTTCTATTCTTCAACACTGATCGATTTAAATTTAAAACTAACCAATTTTGAATTTTTAAATCTAGAATTATTCAACACATTCAATTGTTCTACTTCACACGCTTTTTTCTAATTATTCAATATTATAGACTTCAAACTTAGAATTGCACAACCATTACGCTTTCAATTTTAAATTAACTGGCAGAATCTCAAAGGGTTCAATTCCGAAATCTTGAAAATTGATTTTTTTTAAACATTGAAAGTCTAAAAAAATGAAATTTCTCAAATATTAGGATTTTTAATTTGAAACTGTAGTTTTTTTTCTAATAATTGAATTTTAAATTATTGAATTTTCAACGATTCAAATTACGAAAATTGCAAATACTAATGCTTTTAATTTTAAATAAAGTTAAATCTAGAAGAGTTTAAATAAAAATGGTTGGATTTCAAACACAATAGACTTGAAATTATCCAATTTATCAAGTTTCGACCTAAAATTAAACTAAGGAGGTCATCTACACGCCTTCTTTGTTGAGTTGTTGCTAAAGTTCCTTAATTTTTATAATATTAATATGAACATTTTTTTCTCATAATACCGCGAAAGGTAATAAAATTCTGCTTCTAATAAGTCCAAGTTGAAGGCAAAATTTCAATTTTATAAAAAGATATTACAAAAAACGTCAAATTTCGATGATGTCGAAAAATTGGAATAACTCTGCAAATAATTAACATTTTTTGAAGTCCATGGGCTCATGTGAGAGGTAAGCCTCCTTAGCATATTTCTAAATTGTTAAGATATTCTTATAATTTTCCACCTAGATTCTGCCCTTGGGTCAAACTTGGTGCGAAAAATTCGCAAAATTTAAAAAATGTGAAAATACTTTTAAAAAACGTTAAATCAATATTTAAAATATTTTAATAAATTTGAGTAATATTTATATAAATATTGTTTTGGATTTTTTAAAATCATGTGGTGAGTACAATCATTATTTGAAATTTGGCGACTTTTTTGCACCAAGTTCGACCCTGGGGTAGAATCTAGGGAAAATATTCTAAAAATATCTTAATAATTTAGCAAAATACTATGAAGACTTACCTTCAAAATGAGCCCAAGAACTTAAAAAAAGCTAATTATATCCAAAGTTATTCCAATTTGTCGAAAACATCGAGATAAGACGTTTTTTTGCAAAATATTTTTTTATAAAATTGACATTTTGCCTTGAACTTGGGCTTATTAGAAGCAGACTGTTATTATCTTTCGTGCTATTACGAGGAGAAAAAGTTCGTGTTTATATTATACAAATTAAGGCACTTTAGCAACAGCTCAAAAAATAAGCGTGCAGATAATTTCTGCCGGTAGTGTATACAATTTCAAGAAATATAAT
This sequence comes from Melikaiella ostensackeni, assembly GCA_032362435.1. Classification (NCBI taxonomy): domain Eukaryota; kingdom Metazoa; phylum Arthropoda; class Insecta; order Hymenoptera; family Cynipidae; genus Melikaiella; species Melikaiella ostensackeni. Next base: position 9,282,515 of record JAUMHM010000087.1, on the reverse strand, counting down.
TTTTAAACGAAACAATTTCGTAATATTTAAATCTAAAAGCATAGAATTTAAAATTCTTCTCAAAATAAGAAAGTGATTAGCTAGCAGACTTGAAGTAAACATTCCAAGTTGTACATATTCAAACTATGAACGTTTCGAATTAAATTAAAAATTAAGAAACCTGAGAATTTAAATGGTCAAATTCAAGCCTTGAAAATTAAACGATTTTACAATTAGTATTTAAAATTCAACAATTTAGAATTAGAGGGGCCTCAAACTGTAAACTTTCCCATTGAGTCGTAGCCATTTTAAAGAATTTCAAAATGAACTCGTTCAATCTCATTTGTGAAATCTTTGTGAAATCTTCTGAAATATTTTAAATCCTTTGAAGTCTTTGAAATCTTTTAAAATCTTTTTGAAATCTTTGAAATATTTTGAAATATTTTAAAATCTTTGTAAAATCATTAAAATCTGTGAAATCATTGAAATCATTGAAATCTTTGTAAAATTTTTTGAAATCTGGTGTACACTCAAAAGTCGAGCTGTCAACCTTTCGAGTTGGATAAGTTTTTTTCTAGTTAAACTAAGAATTAAAAAAATTCCCCGTGTACGCTGTTTCGATCAGTAGTTTTAAGACTCTTAAAATAAAAAGCGGTAATTGGAATTCAAATATTCAGAAGACTTACCAGTAATTCAGGGGGGCCATCCTCAGCATCTTCGCTAGATTGTTCTTCGCCAATCTTGCTAAGATCCCAAACATGCAAACGTCTATCGGTTCCACTGCTCGCCAAGATCGTTTCGTTATGGGGTGACCATTGAACTTGGAAGATCTCGTCTTTGTGAGACTCAAAGGAATGCAATTTTAGCTTTAGGTTTCTCAAATCCCAAAGAGCAACCGTTTTGTCGGCGCTGCCAGTCGCCAGAATGAATTCCGAATAGGGATTGAAACTCAAACAATTCACCTCTGCCGTGTGTGCGTCGACTGTGTGACTTGGTTTACTTACATTGTTACACCTAGAACAGACAAAATTCAATTCTTAATTAACTAAAATAAATTCCAACAGAATAAAACTTTCATAATTTAATTTAAAAAATAGAGACCTTGTGTCCCAAATCATCAACTTCTGATCATCAGCAACGGATCCGAAGAGAGACTCATGTAAAAGGTGCCAGGCAACATCTTCAACGACTGCTGTGTGTCCAGTGAAAATGGTTTTTGCATCGATAACTCGATTCTCCTTCGGTGTGGCGTTTATGTCCCACAAACAAATTGTGTGGTCATCTGAAGCACTCAGTAAATATCCGTTAAGGTTCGGATTCCAGGAAAGTCCGTAGCCTTCTTTTTGATGTCCTCGCAATCTAATTAAAAACACAAAAAAAATTAATTAACTCCATTTATTTTTATTTTCGTGGGTTGATTTAGAAACAATCTATTCAGATTATTCCATTTTTCAAAAAAGAAAAAGGTAATAATCCAAACCAATAAGACAATTCTAAAAAATTGCTAACTTCTTCAAATTTGTAAACTATATTTAAGTAAAATAGATATCTTATGGTAAATTGAGTGAACCGTTAACATCTCAATTAAAAGAAATCTTAAGTATTCATGGGCAAGCCCTCAGTTTGCAACAAATCCTTGCTTTATGTCTCTCTTTACAAATTTCTTAAGGATCGAAATGAAATCTCTTATGAAAATTGTTTGTGTACTGAAAAAGGAACACCCAAAAAGTTCACAAATCAAAACTAAACTTCGAGACTACCCATTTTTCCGGCTCAGTAGAGACAAATGTACATTAAATGTACAAACAAAAAAAAAGAGAGGGAGAAAAATAAAGAGTATATTCATGAATTCAGAATGACCTCTAAAATCTAGGGAAAAAACTCTCGTTCATTTCAGGATGTATTCCCAGATTTTAAAAATATTTCACAAATAAGTAGAACTTGGTATCTTCACTTTTACTTTTTTTTCTCGACAATAATAGGACTAAAATAAGTTCAAAACCTTGTTTAGTAAAATCATAAATTCGCACTTTTTTATTCTAGGTAAAGCTACAAACTTCCTTTTTGTGGAATAAAGTGTCTCCTGTTCTCAGAAAAAACTTTTAGTCACAAAAACTAATATTTTAATTAAACAAACGCACTTTGAAGGCAATTGAAAGTTAAATTCTTGCACAATTTTAAGTTTGAACCACTTAAAATTTAAGTTAAAATTGAACAATTTAAACTTAAGGGTTTTAAAGTCTTCTCATTTCAAATTAACAACATTCTGTATTATGCAATGTTCAATCTTAAGCTTCGAAATTGAACAATAAAAAATTATGAGCATTCAAAATGAACCAATTTAAAATAACAGATTTTAAATTGAGTTATTTTTATACCGAACAATTTCAAATAATAATAGGTATATGAAATTAAATCATTCCAAATAGAAGAATTCATGTATAATCAATATCAAAGTGGAAACCTTTCAAATCGTTCAAATTCAAGCACTTCATACAAACAAATATTTTATTCGAAGTCTTTAAAAGTAAAAAATTGAAAATTATAAGTATTTAAAATTAAACCGTCTTTAAGCATTCTAATCTTAAAAAAATGATAAATTAAAGAAATGAAAACATTTATTAGAAAACCTGCAGGAAGTGATCATTTTAAATTGAAAGCTTTTGATAATTAAAGAATTTAAGTGGAAAACGTTTAAACTTGAACTATATACAAAAGTAAAGTTAATTAACTTTTCATTAAAAGCATTCTAAATTGAACCATTTCAATTTTAAACCTTTAAAATGTATGCATTTGAAATTAATTTTATACAGAATACAGTCACGGGAAATTAAAGAGTTTGAAATAGAAAAAAATTTCCAATTGAGAGTGCTTCGATCAGATTTCGGATCCCAAGAAGCAAATTCGAGGCGTGAAGAACTCATAAAGTTATTTCGTCGTATGTGAATTGTATTTTGTTTGTGAGAGTCTCAAACTGATTTTCCGTACTAGACGTGTCCAAACGCGTCTGTCAAACTGCGTTCGGGCGGCAAACCGTTCTCGTGGATTTTTTCTGGGTCTTTTGGGAATTTGGATCGAGATTTTCAAAAACTAGGTTAGGATTAGGGAGATCTTCTTCCTATTCCTGACAATAGAAGAATAACATTCTTCAAAACTCATGGAATTGTATTAAAAGTTCGTTTTTTTTTCTAGAAATTTTGTAAAATACACTTCAAATAATTATAGTTTAAATTAATAAAATCTATATTTTTATTTCTAGCAGTTTGTTTCGTATAGTTGAATTAAGACTTTTTTAAATATTACATTGTAGCCAAATTACTTTGCCGTAAGAACTATTTATTTAAGGAAATAATTTAAAAATTATTAATTTTTTAACTGACGTGTTGAAACAATACGTATTTATTTTTAGATTAATTATTCTAATAATTTTGTTTTATTTTTCAGGTGTCGGTTTCCGTAAATTAACTTTTGGTTCGTGTATGATCAAGGGATAAATTTCGATTTTTAACAAAAAAATCTCTAAGCATTGCTATTTAAGATTCAAAATACTAGCTACTCGTTTTGAAATTCTTTAAAATTTCAAATTATACAGTTTCAAAAGCTTAATTCCCGAATCGTTTAGTTTTTAAGGCCTCATATTCAAAATTGTGCAATTCCAATTTAAATATGAATTGTAAAATTTACGTTGTTTAACTCTGAACACCTCAAATAAAAAAATGATTAAAGTTTAACGACCTGAATTAAAAAATTTGAACGACTTGGAAATTTTTCTCAGATTTGAATGGTCATCCTGTTATTTTAAGTTTTTCTTTGCAAACCAAAAATGTCTTGCTTGTATATAATTTCAAGTTTTGATACACAGTTTTTTTTCGAAATTCGTGCCTTATTTTAAGAGTGAAATAGTGCCATTTTGGATTATCAAAACCTCTAAGATTCTCGTGCAATGTGAGAGCAGGACGCACGTAGGTTATTATTTGATTTGACGAATTCATCAGATATTCGCGTAGGTTATTCTAATTTTTAATCAATAAAAATGTTTTTTTTTTAGAATCTGTAGGACAAGAAGCTGGATGAACCTGCCAGCGCTTCGACGAGGGACTTCGCGAAGTAGTAAGTCGCGTTTTAAGTCCCTCTTGCCTCCGATCAATGTCGCAGGATGAATGATCCAAATGCCGACAATGAGACAAATTGTACTTAAAATCTGAAATCACATAGTGACCGTTAATTAAGGTTTATTTCCTTAATCAGCGACTGATTTTTCGCAATTTACATTTCTTAGCATAGGCTTAGCCTTTTCTTGGTGCGTATTATAAAACTTTTTTATCTTTTCGCCTCTTCTTTCTCCTACTTAAGATAAATCAATGAATATTGATGAATATTTTATGAAGGAGACTATTATTAAAAAACACGGCAAACTACATTTTAATTTCAATTTTATTACCAAGAAACTAAGGTTCAAGGGTCAATATTGCTTAGTTATTATTAAATCAGTAATATTTTCTGGAATAAATTATAATATGAAAAAGTTCATTTTTGTCGTATTTGAATTTATCCTTTAAAATGACTAAAACAGAACTGAAATTTTTATTTAAAATATAAAAAATAGAGCTAAAATAAAAAATAAAAATTACACATGTTCAATTTAGTCAAATTATAAAATTAAATGAATAAGCTCTAGTCTAGGATATTTTATTTTGGAGTACACCATACTAAATGCGTGCAGTGAATGTTTTTTTTTCTGCAGATATGCGCCTGACTTTCATCAATTTTTACTTTGAATTCCTATTTCACTTTTTAATAATACTTTTAGATATTATTAAAATAATAATTATTATTGCACTATAAAATTAAAGTCCTATAATTCTCAAAAATATATTTTTATGAAAACGGTGTACGCTTTCAGGATGTATGTGTTTAATATTGCAAATGAAAAATGCTCTAACGTGGCTTGAAGCTCAGGTGCCGGATGCGCCCCGGGACGTAATCCCTAGGTTTAGATTCTTTTTTTTTTGCACCGGGGCGGTAACAATGACAACCGTGAAGTGATTTTTATTGAGTCTGTTGGTGTGAATCCTTTGCAAAAAAATGTAAATATATCTAGGGAGGCAGGTTATTTATTCGGTGTGAATGTTTGTATTTTTAAGTACATAGGTAGAATTGGGAGTAGATATCGAATTTCTAGAAAGATATTATTTCCTAGACTTTTGGTAGAACCGTCGTTTTGCCAATTATCATTGTTATTGATATCGCGAAAAGTGCTAGAGCTTAAAGCAATTGATAGAAATCGAGCACAAATGCCCGGTAAAAGAAGAAGCTATATACTAAAAAGCCCCAAAAATGAAGAAGGGAACTTCTATTAACAGCCATTTAATTTATAATAAATTGCTGTTAATAGCTCATATATAAACAGCGTCCTCACTTTAAACAAAAATTTCAAGCTCACTTGAAAACACTTAACCTATTTTACAAATATTTTCCAATTTACGAAAAATATTTTGACCCCACTATGAATTCTTACACATGTTCCTTTAAAATTTAATTTAACTTTTATATTTTCACAATAACTTTCCAAACAGACATACAAATTTAACGGTATTCTAATTTTTATAAATCGTACCATCTCAATAATATTTGCTCTCAATTTTTACAGAATCTCATATGGTTTTCCACAATATCTGAGAACAAGCACCAGAAAATCTTCTGAAATATAAAGGGGCGTGTTTCAAGTCAAGAAACTCTTTTATAATCATTAAAATAATAAAGTAAAAACTTTTAAAATTGATAGGATACTCAGTTTTATAGAATTACAAAACAAACTCGTTCAAACTCGGATATTTTCAGACGATATCGAGCGACAATTAAAGTGATCAGATTTTTCCCAATCTCCTAAACCAGTGGTTATACTCTATTATTTTGATTTGCTATATTTCAGTACAACAAATTCAATTTTATTTCCCGGTTTTTTGATTCACTAGCTATCCTGGCAATATTGATTCGTTTTGATGGTTTTTCTTACCTAAGATCCGGATGGCATTCACCATTAGGGTCAGGTTTGCTGGGATGCTTTGTGTAGTCGAAGACGAGAACATCGCTTGACGGAGTTTTTGTTGCGATAACACAAGGGTTCTGAGGCATGTAGCGTGCTCTGTTGACTTCTCCCTCGTGATTAATTTTGATCTCGATCTCGATTTTTCCACTCACGGATCCAAAGCCCCCGAATTCACCCTTTTCGTTGTCGTAATGCGAAGCATCGAACTGAGCATCTTCGTTGGGCAGTTGGACACTAGCAATGAGAAGGTGATTTTGTTCGTCCGAGGTGTGAGTTCCGAGAATTAGTCGATGAACGGAGTAATCCTTTCCTTCGGGCCTTGTGACGTCAGGTAGCCATTGTGCGGTCAGTGATGGCCACTCCAGGGCGTGGGTCATCACCAGGTCGTACAAAAAAGGAGTATTCTTCTTCCATATTTTGTACTCTTCGTTGATGACGCGCTCCTCGACCGCATCGTCGAAAGTTTCTGCAAGATAAAATATGTTGTGTACATTTATTGTACATATTTGTCTCTAATGAGCCAAAAAATCAGGTAGTCTCAAAGTCTATTTTTGAATTGTGAACTTTTTGGGTGTTCTTTTTCAGTACACAAAAAATTTTCATAAGAAAATAGATTTTATTTCGATCTTTAAGAAACGATTTAGTGCTTTTCCTATTTTCAGCGATCACAATGGTTCAGCAGTTCAATTGTATGGAAAATAGGGGAATTTTTCTTCGAAAAAAGATTTTTTTTCATTCTATTTTTTGATTGGAAGAACGAATGTATCGCTATATTCCTTATATAAAATAATTTTCAAAAATTTAAAAAGTATTAAAGAAAGGTTGAAGAAAAACATGCTACCAAGATATTAAGTTTCTGAATACGGGTAAACAAAGTTTGATCTATAAAAAATACCGAATTCCGAGAAATCGACATATGGGGATGCTGAATGACAATAAAAAATGGTTTGATCAAAAAAATATTCTGTTCTGAGAAAATCAAAATTGAAGATCGCGATATCACAGTATGGCAGAATTTTTTGCTCAAAAATTTGAAAAAAAAATAAGAAAACATATTTTTTTTTAGTAAATAATAATTTCAAGAAATATGACTGCTAAGAGGTTGAAAAAAATTATGACGACGTTAAAAGTTTGACTAAAATTTTATTTAACATTGCTTTTTGAATTATTGTCTAAAAATATATTTCGAAAAAATCCTTTAATCACAATTTGTATTTGAATTTTTAAAGAATTTTTTATGCAATGAACCCATTTTCTATGGAAATGTTAGTTACCTAGGTACAGCCACCCTTCATTTGTAATTTTGTTTTAAAATTTTCTTATTAAAAATAATGCATGCTCATTGCGAATCCCATCAAATCCAAAATTTCAAATTTAAGAGTTTCTACATTTTTTTTATTAATTAAAGAGCTTCAAATTTGTAAGTTTTTTTTTTATCCGGAGCCTTTAGAATCTGAAATCTTTTGAATTATTCACGTTGTTATAAATTTCTCTCTTTAATTTTTAAACTTTTTAGTTAGAAATTTTTCAAATTTTAAGGTAGCTGAATCAAAGGCATTGAAACTTAGTAGTTTTTCAGCCTTTGGGTCTACCAGAAAGTCACCTTTAAAAAAATTGAGAACATTGTTATTATGTGGACATTATACATTTATATTTATTGCAAAAGTTGAATTTAAAGTATCGAAATTGAATAGTTTCAAATTGAATTTCTTCTAAATTTTCTATTTTTTTTTTAAGATATGAATCCATTCAAGTCCAAAATTAAAAAAAAATTTTTATATTAATTAAATTTGTAACATAGTTGAATCGCAAAGAGTTTCAAATTCGGTAGTTTTACAACTTGCAAATTTTTTAATTTCAAAAAAATTCATTCAATTGCTTCAATGTGAGTTTCATCAAACTGTAAAAACTTCTAATTAAAAAAAAATAAATATCCTAAAATTTTAATTGGCGAGATCGTCTTTGACTTTTTTTTAAATTTAAAGGGTTATGAATCATAATACAATATTTTATTATTTCGAACGCTTTTAACTATAAATGTCTACAAATTAGAGTTTTTGAAGGATTGGAGCAGCTCAAATTTGAAGTTTCAAATTTAGACATTTATAATTTAAACATCGCCTTCTAAAATGGAAATTGTTTTTCACATATACACACAAATTTCAAGTTCCAACCTAAATCAATAAACTTCCACTGCTCGAATTTTTTAATTAAAATCTACGCAAAAATATTAATAATAAAATTCCAGAAACTTCTGAAAGTCCTTCGACTTTTTCTAATTTTCTAGGTTTTCTAGAGATAGAAAACTACATTTGCCAGGTTGTCTCTCGACTCCAGCCTAGAAATTTTTTTTGCTAGATTTTGTTTCATAGCAGCTAGAAACAAATTGTTCAGTTTATCGAGAAAACGAATATGCTCCTCAAATAGAAATAAATCTATTTGAATTTGGGATTATTTTTATTCTCCAGAAGGCTCATATCAATGAAATAAAAGAGACAAGTGGCAATTAGAGGACATGGGAAGCAACATTGTTTATTAACAAGGATAACAACGCGTGGAGTAAAGAGACTGTTATTGGTAAATGGGAGGGAAAAAATAAATTATAATAAATCTAGTATCATAAATACCTCCGTCTTTATCACCCATTTGTATTTTTGTTCGTCAAGAACTCCAAAATTAATGGAGAATCTGCCGCCGCATAAATCGTGCCCGCCAAAAAGAAACTTGGAAGCCACGCACCGTCGTCCGTCACACCGGCGGCGTGGCGAATTTACAATTAAATAAATGAGGCTTAATCACATGTAGGGCGATTTTTTATCTATCAGCGAATCACAGTTGCGAGATTCGGTGAAGAATGCGCTGATCGGCTGAAGAGAAATTGTCCAGTCTGTAAGTCTTATTGATTCGCTGCTTTCAGAAAATGGCTTCCCTTGAGGTTATGTTTCCCAAGGTTTGTCTTTGTTGTTAACGAAAAAGTCATCAGTGAAAAATAATATTAACGATAATCATTATTAGAATTTGCGAAATTCTATTCTCTTCTTTAATTCCATTTTGGATTTTATAAAGGACTTCAAAATATTTGATACGTCCGAATTCATTCGTTTATTGTTGAAAATTTGCCCAGCTTCAAAAGTTTCATCGTGTCATTGTTCATTTTTAAAACGTCAGTAAATGTTTTCATGATTTTTGTCACAGTGATCGTTGCAACTTTATTTCGAAACGAATATGATTTTGTGAATAACTGAGTTCTTGTATTCAATCAAAATAAAGAGTGGTTTACAGTGAGAGTGGTGATTATAAAAAATATGAACTTCTAACTTATTTTGAGTAATTAAGTGAATGTTAATCATATTATGGCCGATGCAGCTGCTAAAAGAGAAACCAGGAGGCGAAGAATTTTGGAAAATTCGGAAAATCGCTTCCAAAGGATCACAGGAAGAGTTTCCGAAAATCCTGTTCAAGGTAAACAACCTGGAAATATTTTTGTAATTATCCTCTTTTTATAAACAGTTCCTAACCTCACAATCATGCAATTAATCTACTTTTGCATTAAAAGTTCTTTATTTTTATTGAGATTATTCTTAAGTTATTCAACCTGGAAAAAGATTGACTGAATATAAAATATTTTAGATTTTTGAATTCCCTTCCGGAAGAAAACATATAATGTATATAAGTTTTTCGACGATTGAAATCGAAAGTTTATAAATTTCGAGTTAATAATGTTTTTTCGTTGTGCAGATAATCAAACTTTTAAATTTAAAGTCATGTAATAATTGATAATAATTTTGACTATATTAAAGTACTTTTTCCATTTTTTTTACCTAAAATGTCGCGTAAAGAAATATCAATATTTTTTTTTAGTAAAACCAACTGTAGTAACATCACCTCCAGTTTCGAAACCAAGTGAAAATGGTTTATCCGTAGAAGGGGTAACAACGGAATTAAATAACTCTCTATCTGAAGGCAAGTATTGCAAAGTATATTTTCCAATTTCTTAATATACAGTGAAAACACTAACGATTTTTTATTATTGATGATTTTATTTTAAATTTCAGGTGCAAAATTTATTGCGGAGGAATCAAACGAAACTGAAGAACATGATACGCTTTCCCCTTATCAGCAAAGTTTCCTTCTTGCTCAAAGTTTGAGAAGCAATCCCGACGTTGATAGTTTAAGTGAAAGACTAAGACCTAGAACACAGGAAGATTTAAGTTCTTCTAATGACGATGCCGATAATTTAAATCAGCCCTCGTCACTTACAAAATCATCTCCCATATATTCACTACTTTTAAGCGATTTATTTTATCTCTTTCTGGCCCTTGCTGTAAATATTCTTTGCTTACTGAATCTGGATCATCTATTTGGAAAGGTGATGACTATTTTTTAGAAATAGAAACTTCTCTCTTGAGAAATTTTCTAAAAGTTTTGCTAAAAGTAACAAATTTGTTTCAGACTATCATTATGCCATTTATTGCAGTGATAATTGCCCGCCTTTTCTTTCCTGAAAGTTGGCAGGAACCTCAAGAATCAAGGCTTCTAGTTGCTGCTTTAATTCTGTGCAACATCAACCCGAAATTGGTTAAAAAATTCACGAGAATCGTGGTGATGTTCAGGAAAATCATTAGAGGGTTTGCATTGTACATATTCACGTTTGTCATAATTCGCTGGATATTCTCGCAATTTTGGATCGATCTTGACGTTATGCTATTCACAAATTCCTTCTCAGAAGCTCAGTTCAATCAAGAAGTTTAAGGTTCTGCAAAGTATGTAATTGTTAGGAAGCAAATCGTTTCCTTTGCCTACATATTATTGTAAAGTATAATTCTTCTATGCAAATGCAATTGATACAAATTGAGAAAAAGATAGTTTTTTCAATTCAAAGTTCGAAGCGTGTTAATTAAGTTTCAAAAAGTTAAATGTTTTGTTACTATCTAACAATAAATAACAATTTAAACCTATCAATAATTATTATTAATATTATTTTGTTTTCTCAAATTAGGGTGGCCGCTGGACCGGGAAACGACAGTGAATTTATTTTTTGACCGGCAATTTTAAAACTTTTCAGAAAAAAATATATCCAATCACTTTAAATATCACAAATTTTATATCACATGATATAGTGCAATAAAAAATAAGTACAATTTCAACTTTTTTAAATGTTAAGTTCAATTGTTAACTTTTTCAATTATGAAATCATTCAGTTCACAGTGCATAATTTAATTTTTTTTTGCATTAAAAATTTGCAATTTAAGGTCTTTATTTTTAAGTGTATGTTTTAAATTGAAAAAATTTTATGATATACTTTTTAAGACTTAAACAATCAAACATTAAAAGCGTTTGAAATTGAAATTTTTTGATAAAAAAAGTAAAAAGTAAAAAGTAGATAAACAAATCTAAACTTCCGATTGAAACTTTATAAACTATTTTCAATTATAAAATAATTCCAAATTAATAGATTCATAATTAAACGATTTTATTCAATTTCAAATCCTATTCAAATATTGTTTGTCTAAAATATTCCATTTTTAACTCGTTCAATTAAAAAATTGTAATTAAAAAAAAAGAAAAACTTTGTAATATTTAGCAATATTTGACTTTTTATTTAAAATAAATGTATAAATCAAATATTCAAAACAGCAAAATTTGAAACTGAATTGTTTGACATATGAAGCTTTAGTAGTTGAACAAATGTAAATGTCCGATTGAAACTTTATAAATTATTTTCAATTTTCAAGTAATTTTAAATTAATAGATTCATAATTAAACCCTTTTTTTAGTTTCAAATCCGATAAAAATATTTTTTAGTCAAAATATTCCATTTTTAACTCATTCAATTTGGAATTTTTTCATAATTAAAGAAAAGAACATCTTTTTAATGTTTAGCAATATTTGACTTTTTATTTAAAATGAATTTATAAATCAAATATGTATTAAAAACTACAAAATTTGAAACTGAATTGTTTGACGTATAAAGCTTTAGTAGTTAAATAAATGTAAATGTACGATTGAAACTTTATAAACTATTTTCAATTTCAAATCCGATAAAAATATATTTTAGTCAAAATATTCCATTTTTAATTGATTCAATTTGGAATTTTTTTATAATTAAAGAAAAGAACATCTTTTTAATATTTAGCAATATTTAACTGTTCATTTTAAATGAATTTATAAATCAAATATTAAAAACTACAAAATTTGAAATAGAAAGCCTTGAATCGTCAAAATTTCAGAGTGCTAAATTTGAATTGTTAAATGACATCTTTGCTGGTTTTTTGACAGACATCGTTTTTTATTGACCCAAAGTATATAAAATTGTAAAGAAGATGTTTTTTGAGTTGGCATTAGG
>JAUMHM010000087.1:9228948-9253903 GCA_032362435.1 Melikaiella ostensackeni | reverse complement strand
TTGTCAAGAATCCGCCGTTTTCGCATCGCTCAAGAGGCAGCGAAAGCCAAATTTTCGTTGCGCGTGTCATGAAAAATAATGTGTGACACAAATTAAAAAAAATTTCAAGATTTTAAAGATATCAAGGGATTTCTGAAAATTTCAAAAGGCTCAAAGATTTCAAGGGGTTTTGAAGAATTTTAACTAATTTCAGGGATTTTGTAGAGTTTCAAAGCTTTTAGAGTATTTGAAAAGATGCCAAGGGAATTCAGAGAATTTCAAAGATGTCAAGGGATTTTAAGAGATTTCAAAAAGTTTCATCTGATTTCAAAGTTCTCAAAATTTTTGAAGAAATTTTAAGAGATATTACAAATTTCAAGATAATTCACGGTTTTTAAAAAATTTTTAAAGGATTTGTAGGAATTTCACCAGGCCTACGCGATTTTATGCGATCTCTAAGAACTTTAAAGGTTTAAAAAATTTCAATGGATTTCAAAGGATTTGAAACATTTTAGGGTATTTTACAAAATTTCAAGAAATTTCAAAAGATTAAAAAAATTTCAAAAGAAAATTAATTATTCCATAAGATTATAAGGAATTTCTATAGATTTCAAGGGATTTCAAGAAATTGAAGAGTTTCCCAGGGATTTTAGAGAATTTCAATAGAATTCAAGGGTTTTTAATAGATTTCAGTGGATACCAATGGATTTCAAAGATTTTAGGGTATTTTAAAAGATTTTAATGAATTTCAGAAAATATGAAAGGTTTCAGGGATTTTAAGGAGCTTTATCAGGTCTTCTGGGATTTTACAAGACTTCGAACGATTAAAAAATTTTTATCATTTTTTAAAGAATTTCCAAAGATATTACAGATTCAAGATGTTTTATGGGATTTTACTCGATTATTGTGGTATTCTAGGGATTTCACCAAATTGAAGGGATTTTATAAATTTCAGGGGATTTCAAAGGATTTTAAAGAATTTAGGGTGTTTTAAAAGATTCCAAGGAATTTAACGAGATTTCAAAATTTTAAAGAGTTTTAAATTTCGCAGGAATTCAGCAAATTTTGAAGGACTTTAAGAAGGTATCCATGATATCAATGATATTTAAAAGATTTCAAAGAATTTCAACGGATTTCTAAAGAACTTTAGGGAATAAATTTAATTTGAAGGGAGTTCTAGGGAATTCTACTTATTTCAGAGATTTCAAGGGACTTTACCAGATTTGAAGGATTCATAGGATTTCGAAAGAAATCATAAGATTTGAAAGAATTTCTACGGGCTTTAAGAGATTCCAAAAGATTGACGAGTTTTCCAGGTATTTCAGAGGATCTCAACAGATTTCAGGGGTATTTAAAAAAATTCGAATGGATTTCATGCGATTGTATGGGAGATGTATATTGCATGTATACCAGATTTCAGAAATAGTTAACCCTCTGTTTAATATTTAAAAAATTGTATGACACTATTTCGCTACTATTTTTCAAAAGTTATGCTACTATTGACACTTTATTGACACTTTTGAATTTTTTAAATGAGTCCGAGGCCTGTATTTGGGATTTACGTTTTAGATATTATTATTTGGAATTTAATCTTACAGATTCCACACATTTAATGCAGCGAGAACTTCGGAAACAGTTCCTCCAGGTAGCACGCTTTCTGATGAGGAACTTTACGCTCGACCGCCTTCGGATTCTAGAAGTCCTCGAGGTTGGCTCGTAGATCTAATTAACAGGTAAATAAATTGTACACATTTATAAAACGTCTCGAAATTTAACTGGAAAATAATTAATGAAAAACTAATTTTTCAGATTCGGTTCAATGAACGGTTTTGATATTCTACTTTCGAGATTCCAAAGCGGTCGGAATTTAACTGTCCCAGTGATTTACGCATTGCTCAGACCTTTTGGACTCTGTTACGAGTTTCTGACTGTGCACACGATAGTCAAATACTTGATGCCCATCGTAGAAATGGTCCCTCTTATTTTGGACAATCTGACGGACGAGGAACTGAAAAAGGAGGCGAAAAACGAGTCGAAGAATGATGCGATATCGGCCATAATAAAAGGCACGAAATGTTTAGTCTCCCGTGTGCCTCACCAGGAAGATATGATCAAGAATCTGGAAATCTTAAGACTGAAAATGATCCTGAGGCTGTTGCAGATTTCTTCCTTTAATGGGAAAATGAACGCTTTGAACGAAGTCAATAAAGTGATCGCTAGCGTCAGTTACTATCCGCATCGTAATCCGACTTTGGAGGAGGAAGAGTGGCTCACTGCGGAACGCATGGCTGTAAGGAATCCTTAATTTACAATAATGATTCAGGGAAGAATTTTATCTTTCTAATATTTAGTTATGAAATATAACGTACTCTTGTTGTGGAATCTCAGAAATCCTAGATCAAAAGTCTGCCGGTGAAAAATGATTTATGCAGAATGTCTATAATTTAAATTCTTCTTTTAGAAATGGATCAAAGACAATGGAGTACTGGAAATCGTCCTCAGAGACTCCTTACATCAACCTCAGTACGTGGAAAAGCTAGAAAAAATTCTACGCTTCATTATCAAGGAGCGAGCCCTCACTCTTCAGGATCTTGATGCCGTTTGGGCTGCCCAGGCTGGAAAACACGAAGCCATTGTAAAAAATGTGCACGACCTGTTAGCAAAATTGGCCTGGGATTTTAGTCCAGAACAACTAGATCATCTCTTCGAATGTTTTCAGGTAAAGGCGTAATTTTTTAATACCAATTTATCATTTTAATACCAATTTTACGAATTAGAATTCGCAAAGATTGAATCTGGCAAGGAATAAAAACTGACAAGACCTTTTTTTTAGTCGAGCTGGAGGACTGCCAACAAAAAACAACGAGAAAAACTTTTAGAGCTGATTCGTAGACTCGCGGAAGATGACAAAGATGGTGTTATGGCACATAAGGTTTGTTAGTTTACTCCAGTCTTGCATTTTTGTGGAATGAAACTTATGCATAAGCTATTTATAAAATGCGTTTCGTATACATAAATCTGTGATTTTTAGGTCTTGATGCTGTTTTGGAACTTGGCTCACTCGGATGAAGTACCTACAGAGATTATGGACCAGGCACTAAACGCTCACGTGAAGATTTTGGACTATTCGTGTTCGCAAGAACGAGACGCGCAGAAGACAATCTGGCTTGACAAGTGTGTTGAGGAATTGAAAAGTGGAGACAAATGGGCACTTCCAGCTTTGAAGCAGATTCGAGAAATTTGCTGCCTCTATGAACCCAATCCTAACATGGGCCACAGTCAACGCAGTCATCACGCTTTTTACCGGTAATTTGATTCCCAGATTATTATTACTGTTATTTAGACTTCGATATTGTGTTAGAAGAATTGATTGCTAATATGTATTCTCTTTTGTTTTTACAGACAAGAGGTAATAGAGCGTTTGCAAAACCAGCACTCGGTTGTGATACTCGTGACGAACAGCCTGACGACGTATATGGAGAAGGTGAGGCAGTTAGTAAAAGAAAACCCGGAAATCGACGCAAATTCTTTTACGCCGGATCATCGATATAATCACATACTCCAAGTGCAGGAGAGACTCAATTTTTTAAGATTTTTATTGAAGGTAAGTTCTTTTAAGTAAATTATTGTTTTATTCTACGAGGATAATCGTATTTAAATTAAACTTAAACAAACCCAGGGCTCGGACTCACGCCACTATTAACGCTATTTGTCACTTTTTTAAAGCGATGCCACTATTTTACCACTAGTTTGAAAAAATTTCATCAATCCCATTATTTCCTTGTAATTGGCCGCTCATGCTATTATTTCTGCACATTCTCTTTAAAAATATTTTCGAACTTTGCTGATTGGCTAAAATAACATGTCCACCATCTCAAGTGCAAAAATATGTACCGGAAAATAGTCCCAAAGGTTAATATATAGAAAAATTCATTTAAAATATTTTTAATTCATCCATTCTTTATTTCCTAAACTGTGCAACCCTTTCATATGAAGTTGAATCAAAAAGTTTTATACAAAGTTTCGTCAAACGATAACAAATTATCAAAATAGCATTTCTATAAATGAGGTTTAAAATTTACACAATAAAATCTTTTAGAAATTGAAAATACCTGCATAGAATGCCAAATTATCAATATAATTTAATGGAATTTCTTGACAATACTTTTTTGTTCAATTGTTGTATGCTTTATAACTTTGAAAAAATCAGTGGGTTTAACAATTTATTTCATTTATGCGAATATAATTTACAAATCCATTGGATTTTGTGCTAAAAAGAAGTAAATTTAAGTTACTACATATTGTTTATTATTTTATGTATTTTTCTTTACGTATAGCGTTTTATCTAATTTGCTTCGTTAAAAAAATATTACAAATTAGAGTTTTTTATCTGAAACTTTTACTCTGTATTCCTAAAGAAAGAAATTTTTCGAAATTTCATGCAACTTATTTCACTTATGTGATTTTTTTTTAAAAAAGCATTCTAGTTGATGTGAGGCCTGCGTGATTTATGTTATAATTTTATTATTTAAAAAAATTCGTGACTCTACTTTGGTACTATTTTTCCAAATTTATAACACTATAGAATATAGACACTATTTTTTATCTTTGAAGTGAGTCCCAGCCCTGCAAACCGATAGTCTAATCATTCATATGCAATTATTGTTTCAGGATGGACAATTATGGCTGTGTGCTGAACAGGCGAAGCAAATCTGGCAGTGCTTGGCAGAACAAGCTGTCTTTACCTCGGACCGCGAGGCGTGTTTCAAATGGTTTTCGAAGCTCATGGGCGAGGAGCCAGACCTGGATCCTTCCATCAACAAAGACTTCTTCGAGAACAACATTCTTCAACTAGATCCCACCCTTCTCACCGAAAGTGGAATCAAATGCTACGAGAGGTTTTTCAAAGCCGTTAACTTCAAGGAAGGCAAACTCAAATTAAAAAGAAGAACCTTTCTCATGGACGACGTAGATCTAATCGGAACTGAATATCTCTGGCGAGTCGTGACCAACAGTCCCGAAGAAATAGCGAGTCGTGGCATCGAGCTTTTGAAGGAAGTTAACACTAATCTTGGACCTCGCTTGCAATCTCAAATCCTTGCCTTTCATGAAACGTACATCGCCGAATGTATGGATAGATTGAAAGCCCACTTCGATACCGTTTCCGTCTTGAACAAACTTTTTGTTGACGGGAAGGATGAACGCGTCGATCAGAGGGCCAACGAAATCAAGATGGAAGCGATGAAAATGTGTCGTGTCATGAAAGTCCTTCAGGAATATATCAACGAATGCGACACAGCTTTTGCTGGCGAGAGAAAAATCCTTCCTTTGCATAGAGCAGCTCGTGGAAAAAATCTGGCGCTTATTATCCGTTTTGTAAATCCTGGAAGAAGCGCTGATGATATTGACATCCTTACCCACAGCAACGACACCTTGGCTTCTCTGAGAAGGCAGATCTTGAGAAGAATCAAAGCCAGTGGCTCAAATGTTAAGCTGGATCTTTTCGTCAATGGCGAGTCACTCGAGCAGGCCGATGATAGGAAGCTGCTTTCTCAAATTCCTCTCCGAGACAAAACGACTCTCTCGGCAAAACTGAGCCAGGTCAACACGAACGTTCCTAGTTCTCCCGAGAGCAGTTCCGATAGTTCCACAAGTTCGCCATACGATGCTCCGAATTTGGGAGCAGAGAACAATTTGCCAGGAGTCGTGATGTCGCAAAGGTCGCAATATGCAACCTTCTTTTTCCAACTTGCTGACCTCGGTTGCACTCTTCAGCACGCGCAATTGAGAGACGGAGCTAGAAATTTACTGCAATTGGTCCCACCTGATACTTTAACTGTGACTCGATTGCAGTGGCTTTTCAGCCATTTCATGGAAAAAGAACCCTCGCAGAATCCACATTGCAACGAACAGGCAACGAGTGTTGACACCTTATTTTTTACAGCGAGTCCGAGTCAGGTTTTGTACAATCTGGAAGTATTGTACACGCTGCTGATGCCTGCTTTGGATCCAATGTCGGAGAGAGCCTCTGATTTTCAGCGTAATTTTATTAAGAGTGGAGAGGCAGGTGTCATTTTGGAGATGCTGACGAAAAATAAGTTCCTGCCGAATGCTGATGAAACGACTAAGAGGTCAGCTTATCTGACGGTTCTGAAGTTGTGCAAGCTTTTGTTGACGGTTGTTGGAAATGTGATGGCCCTGGCGATGGATGAAGAGGATCGGGGCAATTTCTCGGAGAATAGGGATGCTCAGGCGCATAATAATAGAATCTCGATAGCAGTTTTGAAGCAAGCATTGCAGAGTGTGCCAAATCTGAGCACGGAGTACATGTTGAGGAATGTGGCAGTTCAACTGGCACAGGTGTTTGCGTTGAGGTTGATGTTGGGTGAACAGGAAACGGACAGGTGCCGTCAGTTGTTTATGCAAGCACTCTCGTGGGAATTGCCGGATATTGCGACAATTCGGGCTGTAATTAGACTTGCTTGGGCGGCTTCAACTGGGAATTTGAATAATATCAATGCTTCGACGGAAGACTTTCATGCACTGCATAAAGTGAACCAGAAGGAGCAGAGATGTTTAGATACTAATGATGTTCTTGGTACTGATCTTTTTATTTATTTTTCTTCTATTCTTCTACCCTTCTCGATACTTTACAATTTTTTTTATTTCAGTGTGCAAGGAAGCTCTGGAGGTTTTGACAATTGCACTCGTCCTGAATCCTTCAGCCTTGGATGCCTTGACGAGAGACAGAATGTGGAAAATATTCTTCATCGACCTCGTTTTGTTGAGTACATCGAGAGCCGTGAGAATAGCGGCCGCAGAGCAGTTTCTCTTGATATCAACCTGGTGCAGCAGTGGACATCAGCCTTTACAATTTGCGATCACTCTTCTCTTCACCGTCTTGAACACCACAGTTATGGATAACGCCAAGCAAAGTCACGAGTACTTCCAACTCCTTTGTCGATTGCTAAGCTACGCCCACATTTCTTCCTGTCCAGTACCAACTGCCGAAACCCTTTTGAATATCGAGATAGCTTGGTTAAAAAAGATTCGAGATAACGTAAAAGAAACTGGTGATACTAAAGTGGATGAGGCTGTCTTGGAAGGACATCTCGGCATCACCAAAGAGTTGTTGGCTTTTTTACCTCCAAGCAAGAAATTCGAACTTGGCTCAGACGAAGCTCGAGGCATCAATTTAATTAAGGTAAGTTAGTTTAATAAAAATGCTCTACCGGCGAAATTTGGAACTAATTCGAACGGAAAGGCATACACTTTATTCAGAAAGCTTCGAACTATCCTAGAATGAGAAATTGTTGCTAAAAATACTCAGCTTGAAGCAAGGGGTTCGCCACTCTACTTATGACTGTACATCATATTTTAAATATTTCAAAATGATTTTAAAATATTTCAAAGATTTTACAAAGATTTCATGAAGGCTTGTACACCAGATTTCATGAGTGATCAACTCGTCGGGCTGAAGAGTAAAGTTGGGTGGTTTCAAATTTTCCTCATTTACTTTTCAGGAACTCGTGAAAGATTTCATCTTTCCAGCCTCACGTTTGATGCTCCAGTTGAGAAGTACCGGAGAACTGAGTTCGTCGCAGGCTTGTCCAGTTTGTACGACTCCTCAAACTACAAGTGCTGCTTTCGACTTGCTCGTTGGCCTCTGCATTGGCTGTGTCCCTAATATGAAACTTCTAGTCACAATGCTCACCGATATGTTTTACTCCGAGAAGGACGAGCCCCTCGTCGAATGGGACTACATGCCCCCAGTGGGTCCCAGGCCCATGAAGGGTTTCGTTGGACTCAAGAACGCCGGAGCAACATGCTATATGAATTCGGTTTTGCAGCAGCTTTATATGGTTGAAAGCATCAGGGTAGGACTCCTGGCTGCTGAGGGTGCTGCAACCGATTTGAATGAAGATTTCTCCGGTGAAGAAAGGGTCGAGGGTGAACAAACAATCGAGGCCAACGACAACGACACGAACGAAGAAAAGTGTGGAGCCGATGAATCGAGGAAAGAATACAACATCGGAATCCTCAAACAGGTCCAGGCCATCTTTGGACACTTGGCCTACAGCAAACTACAGTACTACATACCTCGTGGCCTTTGGAAACATTTTAAGTGAGTAGAAGTTTCTTGATTTTGTCTTTTCTATACGAATTAAATTAGCCGTATTAAATGTTTGAGCATCTTTGTTATCCGTCTTGAGTTCATTAAAAATGTCAAAACACAGAGTCACGACATTCATAAAAGTATAAACGACAGATAAAAAAGAATATTATACGCTGGAACCACCGTTTTTACCACTTGTTGTAAATAAGTCCAGGGTGGTGACTGGACTGATAAAACGGGGATTTTTTGAGACCGGGAAAAAATCAGAAAATGAGAGTGAATTTAGTTTTTTATCGATTTTTTGTTGTTGTAATTTCTAGTTTTAGTATAAAAACTTATATAATCACATTAAAAGTCACCTGATACCGTATGAAGTAATCTGAAACAGAGTGAGTTCTTTTTGAAATTCTTTAAAATGGCTACGATTTCAACTGTGAATTTTAGAACTGTAAGCGCTTCAAATTTTAAATTGTTCATTTTTAAAGCCTAATTGTGAAATGGTATAATGTGGAAAACTTGAATTTGACAATCTTAATTTTTAAGTCTCCAATTTTTTTTTAAATTCATAACTTAACAAATTTAATAATGTACAATTTTGAATGCTTACTTAAAGCCAGTCAGTGATTCACTTTTACACTTTTGATCGCAGCATTTAAAAGTCACTTGTAGTCTCCTTTTCCAAATATAATTTGAATTAAAAGCATTTAAAATTGAATTCCTTTAGATTGAAAATTACAGAATAGCATGGTTTTAAATTTAAATTGCTCAAAATTGTACTATTTTCGGTCAAAACTTGATAAATTAGCTAATAACAAATGTATAGCGTTTTAATATCAACCCTTGTGAATTTTACCATCTAGATTTCACAAATTTATTTAAAATTAAAAGCCGTAATAATCTAAATTTTCGTAATTGAAATCCTTGCTAATTTAATCATTTTAAATTCCCGATTTAAAAATTAGACTTTTTCCAATTTAAAACTTAAATAGTTGAGCAATTGAGCAATATTAGATTCTGCAAATTTGTTTTAAATCAAAAGCCTTAGTATTTGGTCAATTTTAGTTTTAAAAGAGTTCAGTATTGAATAATTTGAAATTTAAAGGGCTTGAAATACTGAATTGAAAAGGTTAAAAAAATTTTAATTAGTAGCGCTTAAAATGGAACAAATTTTAATTTTAATATTCAAAATAGGTACCCTTGAGAATTGAATAATTTTAAATTGAAGACGCAAAGTTTAATAATTTCAGTTTGATAGTTCGTAAATTAGTCTTTTAACCAGTAGCGTTTGAAATTGAGTGATTTTGAATTTATTTCTTCAAAATCATAATATTTTGTTTCAAATAAGAAGGAATATTTTTGAACAGAAAGCGTTCAAATTAGGATAATTTTTAGATTGAGAAATTCAGAATAGTTTGATTCAAATATGAATCGTTCAAAATTGTACTGTTTTAATTTGAAAGCCTTGATTGTAAAATCATCGGATTGAAAATGTGCAACATTGAATAATTTTATATTGTTGATTTAAAAGTGACAGTTACAAATTTCAGTCACTCAATCTTCTACAATTGAACCTCTCGCGATCAAAATGGGATTTGCGTGGATTCAGCCTGAGAAGCATACGAGGTCAATTTTAAAAATCGTTAGAATTATAATTTTAAGGACTGGCACTTTTAGAGTATTTCAAGGCGCATCTTTTTTTTCCTCTTGCAAAAATTTGTAAGTTTTGTAGTTTTTGAAGTACTTGGTAAGAACTAGATTTTTCTAAAACAAAACATTTCAATCTTTTTACATTTCCACTCGCGCTAACTTAGCTAATTTTCAGAATTTTTCGATTTCATTAATACTAGGCTACGTGTTTAAGTCTTCTGAAACTATTTAAAAAAGAAAAACACAAATATCTTGATAAACAAAAAAGTTCTAATTTTTTTGAAACATTGCAACAGTCATGAATTTCAACTTTCGAGCGCTTCATTATCGAGTGAATTTTAAGTAACAGAAAACTTCCATTGAGAAAGTTGTTGATTAAGGTTCAAAAAAGTTTTCTGGAAAGTTTTATCTCAATCGGATTAATGGTTAGAAATTATGAATATTTTAAATTGTAAGTGGCAATCTTGACGCTGCCACATGCACGTGCCTCATCGGCTACGAACGTGTTGCAGCGGAGATATGAAGGTCAAGCCAGATACCAAAATAACACTGAAGATATTATTATTAAAATAATTAATTTATCAGACATTTTGAACCATTCCTTAACCATAAATCCGATTGAGCTAAAACTTTAAAGAAAACTTCTTTGAACCTTAATCAACAACTTTCTCACTGGAAGTTTTCCGTTACACGTAATTTAGTATTAAGAAATCGAAAAGTTCTGAAAAAAGATTAAGTTAGCGTGATTTGAGTGAAAAAAGATGTAAATTTTTTGTTTTCGAAAAATCTACTTCTTACCAATCACTTCAAAAACTACAAAACCTACACATTTTTGCAAGAGGAAAAAAAGATGCGCCTTGAAATTCTCAACAAGTATCAGTCCTTAAAATTAAAATTCGAGCGATTTTTAAAATTGACTTTCAGGACAATACTTCTCAGGTTGAATCCACGCGTATTCCCTTTGATCGCGAGAGGTTTAATTTTAAATTGAAAATCTTAACAGTTGGACAAATTTCAGTGCATCTTTCTGAATCTTTAGATTTTTACTTGTTCTAAATGCATTTAAATTGTACAATATTGAACATTTGATTTTAAAATAGTTCCATTTTTTATGTTTAATTTTCAATTTCAAATTTATAATTGTTGCACATTAGTTTCGTTTAATGTGGAAATTCTTTTTTGAATAATTCGAATTACTCAGTCCTCTCAGCTCAGTTCTGATTATTTTGCATATTTTCAGTACGCACTTAGTGCTTTTCGAGAAATCCTAATTTATTTCATTTATTAAACATTAAAATTGCTCGAAGCTGAAGCCTCTTATTGAAAAATTGTTTATAAAATAAGCGTTCATGTTTTCAGACTTCAAGGCGAACCGGTGAACCTTAGAGAGCAGCAGGACGCTGTAGAATTTTTTATGAGTCTAGTAGAAAGTTTAGACGAAGCCTTAAAGGCTTTGGGACATGAACAAATCATGGGAAAAATACTCGGCGGCTCATACAGTGATCAGAAAATCTGCAAAGGTTGCCCTCATAGGTATGAGAATTAGTCTCTCTTCGTTCTTATTAAATTATTTTTACAACATGTCGATGGAATTGACATTTATGGAAATATAATTTGTTGCTTTCAGGTATTCTAAAGAAGAACCCTTTAGTGTAATAAGTGTCGATATTAGGAACCACTCCAATTTATTGGACTCATTAGAACAATATGTGAAGGGAGAACTACTCGAAGGCGCGGATGCTTATCACTGTGATAAGTGCAACAAAAAAGTAATTTAATTTGACATCTCGTTCACAAATAAGGATCAAATTTCATTATTATTTTCAGATCCTTTTCTAATCAATTCACCTTTTGCCTTCAGGTTGTTACTGTGAAACGATTGTGTGTGAAAAAACTGCCCCCGGTGTTAGCGATTCAATTGAAAAGGTTCGAGTACGATTTCGAGAGAGTCTGCGCCATAAAATTTAATGATTATTTTGAATTTCCTCGAGACCTGGATATGGAACCTTACACTGTTTCGGGACTTGCTAAACTGGAAGGAGAGGTAATAGACTGTGACTACGAAGAGGCGATTAAGGGAACTTGCACCAAGTATCAATTAAGCGGGATCGTCGTGCATAGTGGGCAAGCGAGTGGAGGCCATTATTATTCCTACATTTTACACAGGTATGCCTTTAAATTATATTCCAAATGAAAAAAATGTGATTGCATTCTTTTTTACATGATTTCTGTTATATTTATTTCTTGTAGACAAAATGATGGAACGGCCAAATGGTACAAATTCGACGACGGTGATGTGATGGAATGCAAGATGGAGGAAGAAGAGGAAATGAAATCGCAGTGCTACGGTGGCGATTACATGGGAGAAGTATTCGATCACATGTTGAAGAAAATGAGTTACCGGAGACAAAAACGATGGTGGAATGCCTACATGCTTTTTTACACGAGGTTGGACGTAGAACCGAACTGCCTTACAAGAAGTGTCAACGAATTGTCTCTCTGTAAGTTGAAATAAAAATGCAATTGATAATATAGTAAAGTTATTAAGATTCAGAACTTAGTGATGAGATTTTTTAAAAGCATTTCTTTATATCGTTCTTTTCTCTTGTAGATACGAAGCTAGGAGTAACGAAAATGCCACCGGCGATAGAGTACAGCGTTAGGAAACAGAACATCAAGTTTATGCATAACAGAAACCAGTTCAATGCTGAGTACTTCCAGTTTATTAGGAAACTCGTCTCGTGCAATACGCCCACAGTCAATAGGCAAAATCCCAACGAGAAACTGGTGAGAATTTTAATGATTTTTAAAATTAAAAATGATTTTTTAAGTTGAAAATGATTTTTTAAATTAAAAATAATTTGTAAAATTAAAAGTGATTTTTAAAATTAAAAATGATTTTTTTTTTATTGAATTGAATTGATTTTTGATTGAAAATTTTTCAGAGTCCTGAAGCCGAAGAGCTCGATATGCTTTCGGTTCAGTTGGCGTCCAGATTCCTCTTCTACACAGGTTTTCACACGAAGAAAAGTTTACGTGGTACGGCGACAGATTGGTATGACATTCTGTGCCTTCATTTAAGAAGTAGTAAATCCGTTCGTTCGTGGTTTGCTCACAATGTGCTTTTCAATCATCCACACAGGTGCGAAATATACATATTAATACTGCATTGTTTAAAAGAAAGAACTGTTTTTTGAAAATGTGTCTTTCGTTTCAGATTTTGTGAATATCTTCTGAGTTGTCCTAGCACGGAAGTAAGAACAGCTTTCTTAAAAACAATCGTTTTACTAGCACACTTCTCTCTCCAAGATGGTCCATGTGTGCCTCCTAGTCTAAATGCGCCTTGTAAGTATTCTTTAAAAAATAGTCCGTAAAATTTAATATAATTCATCGTTTACATTTCTCTCTGTTTTCAGCAATACTCTTCGATCCCAACGCAACACTGAGTGATCACTTATTACACGCAGTCCTTTCTCTCTTGCATCGAGAAATTTCCGATCACGGTCGTCACCTTCCACATTATTTCTCCCTTTTTCACACATACGCTTCACTCGGCATCGAGGAAAAAGCTCAGCTTCTTAAGGTACGTACATATTTTCAAGAAAATCCGATTCCAATCAAAATGCGTCTGTATGAAAGGACATATTGTGGGAAATAGATTGTTTTATCCCGAGGGGTTCATCACTCGACTTTTGAGTACACCAGATTTCAAGGTTTTCAAATATATCACAAAGGTTTGAAAGATATCACAAAGGTTTCAAAAATTTCACAATGATTTCACGAAGGCTTACACTCCAGATTTCAAGAGTTGTCAACACCAGATTTCAAGAATTGTCAACCCCTCGTTTTATCCTTACTATCGCTCGAGCGATCTGTGTCATACGACCTTTATAATAGCAGATTTTTATTTCAGCTAAACGTGCCAGTAACTTTTATGTTGGTGGCGATAGACGAGGGTCCCGGTCCGACAATAAAGTATCAGTATCCTGAGCTAACGAAACTCCACCAAGTGGTTAGTATGCTCATTCGATGCTGTGACGTTTCTGCTAAAACACAATCGAGCCAGGCCCAATCTGGTGTCATGCCTCTGCCTAATCCTTATGGAGACAAGGACTGCCAATCGGAATACATAATGCCGATTCAGCCACCGGCTGCTGATATTCTCTTCGTTAGAACAAGGTAAAACTCTTTCAAAAACTATAATTATATATAGAAATGGAAATTTTAATTCACATAGTATATTCTACCGTGCATATTACAGCAGCGCCGCTAGTGGCGGAATTAGTTAAATATAGGCCGATAGAGGCGCTTCTATAACATTTTAGATGTGTCTCCTTATATTATTATTTTTAAATAGCTCAGCTTTTTAAAACCTGTTTTTTACAGTTATATAAAGAAATTAATAGAAGACGCTAATGTGACGGAAGACACAGTGAAGCTGCTGCAGTATTGTTGCTGGGAAAATCCGCATTTGTCGCGGTCTGTCTTGAGCGAATTACTCTGGCAAATTGGATTCGCTTACACACATGAGCTCAGACATCACACGGATCTCTTACTCGCTATGCTCCTCATGGAAGATTCGTGGCAAAATCACAGAGTCCATAACGCTCTTAAGGGTACTGCAGCTTTTTTATTTCGTAATCAATTTTATGATCGGTGTTTATCCAAGAATAAGACAATAGACAAATTTTGTTTTAATATCTTATTTTTCTTTATTAGTAATACAAATGTTCGTAATTCACAGGTGTTCCTGAAGAGCGAGAAGGTTTGTTTGAAACGATCCAGAGGAGCAAGAATCACTATCAAAAGCGAGCCTACCAGTGTATAAAGTGCATGGTCCAATTATTTAGCAAATGCAGACCAGCGCACCTACTTTTGCATAATAGTCCTGACTTAAAGAGGAAATGGATTCATGCGATTGACTGGCTTCAGGATGAACTTGACAAGGTTTGTTTTTCTTTTTTAATTTTTTGTGCTGAGTTTAAAAAGAATTGTTTAAATAATAACTATTTATTGTAGAAGGTTATATTTCTGTAAGAGCACTAGTGTTCCATATT
This sequence comes from Melikaiella ostensackeni, assembly GCA_032362435.1. Classification (NCBI taxonomy): domain Eukaryota; kingdom Metazoa; phylum Arthropoda; class Insecta; order Hymenoptera; family Cynipidae; genus Melikaiella; species Melikaiella ostensackeni. Next base: position 9,239,104 of record JAUMHM010000087.1, on the reverse strand, counting down.
GAATGTATATTGTTTCGAAATAGGACCTTGTCATTTTGGCATATCAATTAAAATTTGTAAATAATTTTTTTATTAATTTCTTCATCTTTAATCTATGCAGAGACCGTACACATCGGCAGCTCCGTATACACACGCATACAATCACGGATGGTCTCCGCCAACTCAATCCAATGAATCCACGAATGGATATTTCTTGGAGCGTAGTAACAGCGCAAAGAAGACGCTAGAAAGAGCCTTCGAACTCTGTCCCGAAGACGAGCAAGAAGTCGAGGAACCAAGTGAGGAGTGTGTGGACGAAACAGAAAGGAGCAGAGAGCAACCTCAGATTTCTTTCTTTAAAGTGAAGTCTTTAAGGTCAGCTGAATCGACAGAAATGTGAGTTAACTATCATTTTAAATTTTATATTCAAAAATAAAATTTGGCTATTTTTTAAATCCCGTGTGAATCGAAATATTTCCCATGATGGACGTAGTGAATTTACAACGGATTTTATGACGATGGGCAACAACTGGATGGGGAAATTTCTTTAATTAAAATTTAATTAAACAAATTTCGTTTTTAAGTCTCTTAATTTCTAGTCGTTCATTTAAAAAAATATATTAAAGAATAGGCTGTGACAATCGCACTTTAAAAGCGTTTCAATTTTAACAATTTTGACATGAAAACGTTTAAAATATAATAATTTAAAACTAAATCCTTCATAATTGGTCAACTAAGTTCAAAGTTGAAACTCCTACAGCAACAATTTTAAATTGAAGAATTTAACAATTAAACTGTCTCAAAACGAAACCTATAAGTTTAAAATTAAAGCGTTCTAAGTTGATTATCTTATTAACGCTTTATGAACTAGGCTTTAGACAGTTTCAAATAATTACAAACTCAAACATTCATAGTCTGACAATTTCAATTTCTAATATTTAAAATTGAACAATTTTTAATTAAAGCTTTTTAATTAATAATTCTAAATGGAGTGTTCAAATTTATATGCTTTCAAATTCAAAAGTTTTTTTTTTCAAATTGAAAATGGTTACAACTTCAAAGTGATGAATTTTCAATAATGAACGCTACAATTTCAATTGTTCCATTTCGTAAGTTTTTTTTTCAATTAAATTTGAAATTCTTGAATTTTGAAAACGATAATGCACAATTTGTCAGTTAGCAGTATCAAACGATTGAAATTAAAATAATTCAATATTGAAGGGTTTCAGTATAAAAAGAGTTTAATTACACAATTATTGTTTAAAAATTGTTCAATTTTAAACCAATTTATAAAACGCTTCATACTTGAAATTGTTCAATATTGAATATTTTAAGTTTAAAACTATTTCAGTTAGACGTTTTTTTCAGTCTTATTCAGTTTTGAAGGTTAAAAATAAAAATGTTCAATTTTGATTGGCTGAAAATAAAAATAATTTTATTTCCTTATCAGAAATCTTATATACATTCTTTGTAGAAAAATGAATTTATGTCACTTGAAATTTTGGAAGCTCTGAATTTGAAATGTTCAATTTAGACAGTTTTAAAATTATTCAGTTTGGAAAGCTTCAATTTGAAAATGTTAGTGTTAGTTTTCAGATCTCTTGATTTAAAATTTTATTCAATCCTGAAAGTTATAAGTTGAAAAATGTATACACGCATTACACTTTAGAGTTTTTAAATGTGAATTCGAAAACTTTCAAATTTGAAAATGTGCAGTTTGGAATACATAATACTGAAATTGTTTAAGTGATTGTCATCTCGAGATTATCCAATTTTTGAGACTGAATTCCTATTCTTCATTGAAATGATCAAGTATTAAACGTTTAAACTTAATTTGTTGAATTTTAAGTTTTAATTGTTAAATGACATTTTTGCTCGTTTTTTGAAAGATATCGGTTTTAATTAACCCAAAGTGTTTAAAAATTGTAAAGAAGATTTTTTAATTGACATTAGGGTCTATAATTTGTTATTCTTAAAATTATCAAGCTTTTTAAATAATACGAAACCTAACACGTTTCATCCTAGGCTGGCTCACTGTACTCGTCTATAAGACAATTTGAGCCAGCCCTGCCTTAGTTGAATTAGAATTTAATTGACCTAGAATCCATTATATTGTTCATTTGAAATTAAATTTAAAACTTACAAAAATTGAAAATTAGTTGAAAGTATACATATAATGGATTCTAGGTCAATTAAATTTTAACTCGTCTAAGGCAGAGCTGGCTCACATTGCCTTACTAACCTTTGAACCAGGAAATGACTTAAAATTTTTTTTTAGATTGCAGTGGCCACATTGATAATAAGTAAACGGTTATCATTAATTTATCATTTTATTAATTTTGATTTTGAAACACATACTGCAAGTAAAATGATAACATTGTTAACATTTATTTTTCGTGTTTTTTACAGAGAAAAATCTCAAGCGGAAGTAGTAGGTCCGGAAATGCAGGAGAACCAGCAGCAGCAGCAACCGCAACCAGGACCTTCGCCGATTCACACCTCATACATTATATCGCACCCGGTTGAAGGACTACAAAACTGCGATTCCACACAGTGGGAGAGAACAAGTTCCTACGACTGAACTCGTTTGTTTTAAAGAAAATCCCACCAATCGGTCATCTTCCCGATGGAACGGACACTATGGTAACGTATCGCATTGTGCTGTGCAGCAATCACTTGTGTCATGCGACGATACGCCGCGAAAATATTCGCGAGAGCGAATTGTGACAATGGCGGTTGAGCAAAGTTGTATAAATGTATAGCGAATAGTGTTATCGGGTATCCCGTCTCCGCCGAGTTGGATGGACTAACTAAGCACGACTCTCCGTATACCTATGTAAATGTGAACATACTGTTATTAATAAATACTTGAATAGATTTTCTAAATATCTTGAAAGCCAGGCCAAAGTGAACGAATGTTATTGGCTCGTAAAGAAAGCACCGCTTTGTTGCCGTAGCACTCGAATAACTTCTTATCGTACGATCTTCTAACCGAAAACTAAAGTAAAAAGAAAAAAAAATTATGAAAAACACCGACGACAATTTTGTACTTAATCTCAGGCGATAGGGCGAAAGGTCAGTTTAAATTTTCCTTCGGAAATGGCATTTCTTGGACTAAATTTTCACCTTTTTATTTTTTAACAACGTAGAATCGAATCAAGTCGCTGTGCGATAGTGGGCAGAACTTGTTGAGAATTAAAATTTTATGCAGGAACAAGAGAGACGGCAGGACAGTCGAGAGTAATAATTTTTATCGTTTTTTGCGAGAAATGGGATGTTGTTACCGGAGCTGTGGTCTGTTTGCCATTGGATTATATTATATTCCGATTCAGAGATGATAAAACTGAGCCAACAGCTTTCGACTGTCGCGCATCGACCATAGCTCTGATTTAATTTATAACGTGTGTTATATATAGATATTATATAAATATAAATCTATAAGGAATATCAAGAAACGAAGTCATGTAATATTTAAAAGGCAAAGTGAAACGTATAGGAACAAATTCGTGCTACTAAAGAAGTCATCTCGAAGCACCAGAAAATCACACGAAGCAAATTAATAGCTGCTGCAGGGATTCAGTATCGTGCACCGCATCGGTACCCAAGCCTCATTTGGATATTCATGTACATACACAATCTGCTTTTTATATGTGATAAACAAAAAAAACCGATTATTATATTATACGAGACAAGCTACTATATATCCTGGTTTTGTACACAGACAGTATGATGCTAAGTTTTTTCTTTCGTTATGGAGAGAAACCGAGAGTGAGAGAGAAATTGGAGAGAAAGGCAGAGCGTGAGCGAGCGAGAGAGATTTATAGTTGACAATTATTTAATATTTAAAAAAAACGTGGATGAACGAAAAATCGTCCCTGTGTCATGATACTAGTGTCATTTTCTTATGCCTTAGAAAATAGTGCGGTTAATGTTATTAAGACACGACGAAGCTTTCACTCCCTGATAAAATAAAAACTGTCTTACATTTGATGGTGAGAGTGAAATACACTGTTTTTTTCTGAAAGGAATGCCAGATCAAAAGGAATTTTACAAGCCCGGCAAATTAGCAGAAGCGACGAGAGAGAATTTTGCTCTTTGTTTTAGTGAAAGGATAATCAATTTTAAAGAGGCGCTTTTGTCTTAATTTTTTTTTCTACTTGAGATTGCTGGGACGAGAGAAAAATCGAATTTGGAATTTGAATTGGAAAGTGACGAGTAATCAAAGGCAAATGAGTCAAGTCCATTCGCCCGACGTTCTCTTTTTTCTCCATTGACGAAAACTCTAGTCAATCTCCGAGTAAGCTCATCCTGGTACAAAGGTCTGAAACAGAAAAACGACTGCGGCCGCAATCTCAGCGACTCATTTGCCTTTTAAGGCAGCCGAAATGCCACTAGCGGCTTTCCAAAACTACCTGTTTGTTACGAAAATTCGAGAGCGAACGGTGCGCGCAATTCTCAAGCCTGCCAGCGAGTCACTTTTTAAAAATCACTTCACTTTTTCCACTTTTTTATATCTCGAAATGATGCCTTAAAAATAAATTTAAATTAGGCATTAAAAAATTGGACCTCAAAATTATAGCTTTACTGAACGGCTTTAAATAGAAAAGATTCCAAATCTTTCAGAAAGCTTTGTTTGAAAACAATATTCAATTTGAAGTGTTTTAATCTTGAGCATTTAATATTAATCATATGGTTGGAACTTCAGTTTTAAAATTAGACAATTTTAAAGTTGATCAGTTTTAAATTTGAATGGTTTAAATTGGAACATTTTGAAAGTGAACAATTTTGAATTAAAAACTTTGAAAAAATATAATAATTTCAAATTGAACCAAAAAATGAAAGTCATAATAGTTTCTTTTAAAATTTAAGTCGTTCAGTATTGTACAAATTCAAATGTTTGGTACGATATTAAAGAAGGTTCATTCAGAAAATCATATCCACTTTTTTAAAAATAGAAGTAGTCACTTTGTGCACTTTTTTGAACTTATAATCTCGCTGCCAGGCATGAATTCTTTACCAAAGCATATTTTACAATAAAATGTACTTTGTACATCAAACGGAAGATTGTTCTGCATTCTGTTTGTTTGTTTTTATATCATTCGCTAGTCCTAGGCAGAGAAATTGACGATCATGCGAATACCGACCCTTCGACTACTAGTAATTGCGACGATATTTCAGCGATTTAAATAAAATTCAAGTGAAATCGCCTTGGAGAAACGTGTCATTATTATAAGAAATCAAACAAATAGATGATGCATGTAAATACATACAATGCGAGTTGTGCGAACGCTAAACGATCGAAAAATCTCGGAATATCAAGACTCTCCATGAAAGCAAGCTCTTTCGTTCTTTCATATGATAGCAGCGATTCGCTTGCGAACGACTAGTCTTTAAAGTCTATAAACTTGATAATCGTCGGTAACCGCCACAAGACTTTTATAATATTGACGCGAATCGGAAAAAAGGGGAGGATCAAACCAAAAATAAAGGAAGGAACTCGAGGCTGACAGATTTATTATTTTCTTTCCTATTTGTTAGTCGAGTTGAAATTTATTAAATCAATGGAATTTATTTCTATTAGTGTTTTTGATTCGACATTTCGAGTTTGAATGTATGATTAAAATGCGACTCGAGAATCTGCCAAGTCTCGTTAGGTCCACCCCTGAAATCTGTTTGCTCTTATACATGTACCACGTAATCCCTCTGTAAATAATGAAATCTATATTTCCATACATTAATTGTATCGATCGCTTTACATTTGGATGAAGCCACCGTGCTGCGTGCTAAGGAGGAATATATTATTAATATATAAGTAATCTCGATTGCTGCCTACTCAAGTAGGTTTGGGAAATGTAAGTTAATTGTTTTTTGTGGCTTTGACAATTATTTTTGGATATCAACTATATAAAAAAAATGGGAGGATCCTGAGAATTTAATTTAAAATTTGATATAGTTTAAACTTAAGTTTTCTTATTCAAATTTTAAGTTGCAAAGCTTGTTAGAGTTTACGTATAAAAAACTTTAATGTGAAAAGTCTTTATTTTCTCAAATTTCGGTGCCTTGTAAATTGAAAAACTTCCAGATTTATGTTTGAAAGTTTTCAAGAATTTCAAATTGAAAAGTTTTCGAAACTTGAAAAGTTTGTAAACTCGAGTATCTCCGAATTAAATTGCATTGCAATTTTTTAGAAATTATATGCCTTAAAATTCAAAAGCTTCGTTTATATTTCTACTTTCGATGACTTTAAAATGTTGATACTTTGAAATGAAGGGCATGTGATCCTTACCATGTGAGCAATACAGTTTCCGCATGTTTGTGTACGCAATAATAAATATTTTTCACTGAAACTTTGGGAAATGGTAAGAAGTATTGTAATAAAATTCTGTCTAAAAAATTCGAAAGCTTAACAAATTAGAGTGCTTTTAAATTTTTAATGTGTGGATGTATTCCAAATTGAAAAACAATTAAGTTTTTAGTTTGAGTAAATGTTGATTTTTAAAGCACAAATGTTTTAAAATACTGCAATTACAAATTTTAAGATTGTGTTTTTCTACATTAAAGTATTTAAACTTTTAAACTAGACTGCATACTTTTTAAATTTCTATATTTTCAAGTTGAAGCTTTCAAATTTGAGATACATCTAATCGTAGAAGCTGTTGAATTTTAAAGGTAATTATTCCAATTTTAAAGGATTCAACTTGAAAGTAGTTGAATGTAAAATGCTTTTTAAATTTGACCCTTCCAAATTGAAAAGACTTACTGGAATATATATGACAATTTCAGAGCATTGAAATTCAAAAACTTATTTACAATATTGAAGACATTTAAACGTGAAATTATCTGAATCAGAGTAAAATTAAAAAAATATATAACAAGTTCGAATGCTTTAAAAATGTTACAAATTTTAAAAATATATTTTTTAATGCTTTTAAAATAAAAATTTCAATTTAAAGGCTTTTAAAATTATACTCAACTCTCCATTTAACGGGCCTTAGTATACCACCTCCCTAGAATTGCCGCTGGCTCGGATTCGTTTATGAGGAGGTCCAAGGGACCGGGAGAGGCACGTGAGCTCTTCGGAGTTCAGCAGAGTTCAGCAGTTCCCACTGACTGCTTACGTCGTAGAAATTCTTGGCAGAGCCTCATGGTCATAGCAGGCCGTACCGGAGACTCGAGTTAAATGTAGAGTTGAGTGTATTTTTAATTCAGTGCTTTTAATTTTGAATCCTTTCAAGTTTAAATTTTTTTCAAAATTGAAATTTGGAAAGCTTTAAATTTTTGATGTTTCGACATTTAACTTCATTCAAAAAGTGAACACTTTAAACTTGAAATTTCTAAAAAACATGAAATTTTAATCGTTTTTCATTCTAAATGAAAGTTTCATCAAACTCTGAATCCTTTTTTTATTTTCACAAGTCAGAGATTTTATTTTAGATGCCACGATATGAAAAAATATATATTCAAATCGAATAAGTTACATTTTCCAAGGCTACTTAAATTTGCCGTGCACTTCACAAGGGAGAATTCTTAGAATATAAAGTAAACAACATATTAAGACAATTTTGATCTTAACATGATCCTAGAGCGTTCCTAAGGCGACGATACGCGTGTAAGCGCAGAACTAGTAACGGACGAAAGAGTAGTAAAAAGGATTAGCGTTTGGTTTGCGGTTTAAGTAACTTTATATCGTTGTTACCATTGATCTTGATTCGATGCGATCAGAGAATAACATTTATTCTGTGCGTATCCATCAATGAAGAGGTCATCCGCGTTTTTGGTACATTTAAGCAGATTTTAGCACTGCGACGATCTTTTAGTAACTCGCCTTTCGTTCCACTAACTCTTAATTAATTAAAAAATTATGAATAAATTAAAAAATTAAGACTGTATCGATTTTAAATCAAAATTTTTTATTGAAACCAATAAACTGTATATTTTTATAAAATGATGATTCTAAATTGTGAAAGTGAATCTCTTTTTTATACCAAGAGTTTAGTACATTATTTAAAAAAATGATAGTTGATTTGGTTGAAGGAAAGGCGTGGAACTGAATTCCTTTTTCTCTGTTTTTTTAAGGGTCCTTTATTTTTTTATCAAGCCATACAAGGTATGACTGGTAAAATTTCGTTAAAGCATGTACTGCCGACGATTGGCGATATAATATTATAATAATTTAATTAGAGAAGAGTTTAGAGGAGAGAAAAATGAGGAGGGAATTGCGCAGCGACGCGTGGCTTCCGCCCAGCAATCATCGTCCTTGTGTAGATTTTTTTCCCGTTAAAAAGTGAGTCTAAGGGAACGTGTAAAAAAAAATTATAATTACGTCATTTTTGTAACATTTGTTAATAGAGCGCATTTATGTACGCATTTTACTTTGCCTGGATAACCTCGTTAGGCCGGCACTGCAACGCCTGGCGTTATTATTATTAATTATTAATTAACGCATACAGCATATATATATTTGCATTCATTATTTGTCGATATGTTATTGATATCGTTCGCAGTTACTATTATTCTACTATTTATCCACGACAATTTATCATTGACGAATGCAAGGATCGCAGGTGTCGGCCGAAAGGTTTTAGCTCCGGAATAAGTAAGTCTATTTATTTTGGAAACAAAACCTTATAGCGTTTGTGTATTATTTCTAACGAATGTAATAAAAATGTTAAATCAACGATCGATCTTTTAATACACATTTTTAAATTTTCAAATCGCTTTAGAATTGATAACACAGGCCTACAAATTTCAAAAATTAGTTTGGTGCAGAGTTCTACAAAACTGTTTCCGAAGGAATTTGACGTGCTGAATCCAAATCTGTCGCCCAAATTGTTCCATCAGCTCTCATTTTCGAGCTATTTCAACCGGAAAGTGCCAAAAATGACATTCTTCGTTTTTTTTGAAGTGGAATAACTTCAAAATGAGAAGTGTTAAATAGATTTGAACGACAAATTTGGATTTCGCGTTAAAAAACCAGTTGAAATCACTTTTTAAACAATGATTTCGTCACAGGATAATCTTTCAAACCCTACTTAAGTGAATGACTGAAATTGCGATTTTCTTGGAAACAGATATGATTTAGCGATTTGTAACTTTACTTTTTTTGGTTGTTCTTTTGTTTTGCTTTTGTGCATTCAGTTAAAAATTATGGCTATCTCAAGAAGACGTTGTATTAATAATCCAGATGTATTTTGTCATATTTGTGGCGAATACACTGTCAAACAGTATGGGTATGAAAATACAAAAGACTGTAAAAGAAGTATATCATCAATATTTTGGAAACCATATAGGAGACCAACACAAGCCATGGTTCCTCATATTGCTTGGAAAACGTGTACTCAGCATTTACGACAATGGGTGAATGGCAACCGGCGTTGTTTGAAATTTGGAGATCCAATGATGTGGAAGGAACCAAAAAACCATTACGAGGACTGTTGCTTATGTAAGGTAAATATCAACGGTATCAATCGAAATAATTGGAGCAAATGGACGCACCTGGATACGACATCTGCTAGATTCTAGAAGACCTCTATCTCACTCAGTGAAGGTACCCGTTCCTTTCTTGTTTCAAACCAAAGATTTCGGAGGCTAAAGCCTTTATAATCGAAAGCGAAAGGTCAGCGAAAGTAACAATAGTGACAACGAGAAGCGTAGAACTTTTCAGTCGAAATGAAGTCAACGACCCAACGACGAAAAAATATGTTTTCTCCAGAAACAAAAATAACATCTTATCGTACAAAAGAGGCAGTACGAAATATCCTTGTTTTTTGTGTCTTTGGGACAGTAGAGCTGAAAATGAGCACTGGGTAAGAAGAGATTGGCCTTCAAGAGGTGACATGGTTATTGGGAAGAAGAATGTAATAAATGAACCATTAGTTTCCAGAGACAAAATTGTCCTAGCACCATTACGTATTAAACTAGGACAGATGAAACCAGTTTGTGAGAGCTTTAGTCAAAGAGAGTTCCTGCTTCGATTACTTATTAACTCATAAATTTCCAGGTCTAAGTGCAGAAAAACTAGAAGGCGGTATTTTCGACGGTCCTCAGATAATGCTTCTCATAGAAGGCTCAAATATTATACATTCCATGAACAAAATTGAGCTATCTGCCTGGACGTCGTTTGTTTAAGTCGTTCAAAACTTCCTTGGTAATCACAAATCAATCGAATACGCAAAAT
>JAUMHM010000087.1:9176452-9202742 GCA_032362435.1 Melikaiella ostensackeni | reverse complement strand
AGATTTTCTCTCCTCATTACGAAAATGCACCAGAGTTTGCGAATCTTTTGTTTCCTAGAACGAAGTGTCAACAAACGTGTGAACGAACTAATGTAAACAAGTCAACACGTCCCTCAATAATACATAATAAGTCAGTCGTTTTTTGACCGTCGCAGAGAATAATAGCAGTTTTGAATTAATCTAAAATATTTTTTGGGTTTTGAAAAGTTAATCTTCATATAAAACGCGATTAAGTTAATTGAGTGTTGTGTTCTCCGCACATGTGAATTAGAATAAAATGGAGTCTCAAAATTCCACTCAAATTGAGAGGAAAAGATCGAGAAACCCCGACGCTTGGAATTTCAACATCGCGAAAAAATTCAAAGACGAGGTAAATTTCTATAAGAATATGTTCTTTAAGACAGGCTTAATAATGAGACTTCTGGTTGAGAAAAAAAATCGACTTCACGTCTTTGAAAATACATCTTCTGAAATTTTTTTTCCGATCATCAGAAAAAAATTAGTTATAAATTCAAGAAAAATGTCCTCTTCTATGGGGAAAGGAATATGTTTCAAGGTCAACTGGGAAGATTGTTGAAGCCAAAAAGTTTGTAGCTGTAAAATCCTGCTGTAACAAAGAATGTTGGAAGACCATTGAAGTCTCAGCGTAAGAAAAATTGTTCCAAACATTTTGGGGTCTCGGCAATCATGACTGTGAAAATGCCATGCTTTGTAATATGGTGAGAGACAAAAAAATTCAGTCGGGGATAATAACGTTACTAGTCCGGTAATCCACTGGGGGTATCATATTCCTTACCAATATAAAGAGAATGATGACTCTGTAACTTGCCAATATTTTTTATACAAAGTTCTCAATGCAAAAAAAGGAAAATGCAAAACGATTCATACAAAAAAATCAAAAACGCGGAGGGGCTGGATGATAAACGTGGTGGAACTCATGATTTCATTAAGCTAAATGACGATGTAAAGCGATTGATTTTTATAAACTGTGAAAACCTTCCTCACTCAAAGTCGCATTATCAACGAAAACATTCAAAGTTAAAGTATTTTAAAGTGCCAGGTTTATCAATAAAATCTTTGTTCGAAATGTTTCTTGAATATCATAAAAGAGAAACTGGCAAAAACTATATTTCACTAAAGGAATCCACCTATTCGAAGTTTTTTAATCATTTTGTGAACTTCAGTTTTGACCCTCCGCGCTCTGATGTTTGTAATGAATGTTTCGAGAACAAAAAATGTGGTAGAGTCAATGAAGAACCTGCAAAATTACACAAAAAAAAGTTTCAGAGCATGCGAAATTAAAAAATTAAATGTTGTCAACATCTGAAAATAACTTGTGTTTAGAAATCGATTTTGGGCAAAACCTCCCGTTACCGAAATGACCAGTTTTTGCGCAATTTTACTTGAGGTTGATTTGGCTATTTATTTTCAATATCCACGTTCTCGGAACGAAACGCAGCTACATGTTTCCTTTAATGGAAGGATTTTTTAAAAAGGGAGGAAACACAGTCAGTAATCTTTTGTTGTACGTAATATAGAATAATTAGAACTCGCGTGCCCTTATAGAATTTTTTTATTCGCAGACGCGTGCGGGGGTCAAAATCGTAATTACATTATGGTAGTTTTCTTATCATTATTACCATCAAAACTTCAGTTTGAAATTCAACACCTCTATCCGGTTAGGAGACATTCTTACTGTCAATGTGACAGGAATTTTAGGCTGTAAGGGCGAAAAAAAAAATAGTTGAGACGATAGAGACTGATAAGGAATATATTGATCTGATAAGGAGTTCTAAAAGCCCTTCTTTCCGTATGGTCGAAAAAAATTACATTATTTATGGTTTCGAGACACAAATTAAGGAATGTTTCGTAGTTCCAAAAGGCTTGAAAATGAGTGAAGCAGCGAAAATTGATTATTTTCCGAATGGTTCTATTAATGTTTACTGCGATTATAATGAAATTCCTGAAACTTTTATTTATTGAAAAATCTGTAAATTTCGAAGATTTGGAAATATTTCAATGTCTGAAACTTTTGGTATCACCCAGGAAAAGAAAAAAGATTTGCAAAATCTAGTACATTTTCTTAGTGAGAGAAGAAAGTCTTTTTCTAATGATTATTTAAGTGTAATAAATACAAAACCAAAGACGTAGGGAAAAGATCTTATTTGAGCTACATCTCTGAAAGCTGTGCAACTGTATTCTACAAATATTTCCAGAGCTGTACAAATATATGTATTAGGATTGATAATAATCATCTGTAAAGAGAAAGAAGTAATTTACAGTGTATTAAAATGCAATAAATATTTTCGTATCAAAATTTGTTTTTTAAACATACATTTTATCATTACATGTTTCTGTAAACTCTTCATTTTTGAGTTGTGTATGAAAAGTTCAATGAAATAAGCAGCTTTTAACTACAAATTGATTACGCAAATATCAACCTATTGATCTGAATTTTTAAAACGATACTCCCAAATGTATAAAAAATAAGCCGACATTACTCATTTTGGCCAATTTCTTAATTAATATTAGAATTTTCTAGCGTTTAGTTTATTCATTGTTAATAGTAAGTGAAATGAACAATTTCACCAAGCGACTGCATCTGTGAGAAGCGCACAAGCTTAGGGAATATTTCCACGCAAAAGTCAACTCGATTCGTTAATTATTAACAGAAAACGACAAGTTGATTATTGCGTTGTAAATTAATTTTTTCCCTCGATCGACGCGTGGAGTGCGTCATCCCCTCTCCTGCCTACTGGACGGAGTCGGGCCGATCACAGAGGCAATTCTGCAATCCGGTGCCTCGATTGTCCTCTCCATTCATCAAATCCCTACATGCTCTTACGAGCATGTAGAGGTCTCTCCCATTCTACATCTCACCACTCTATTGCATTTGCTCTTCTTTTTAATCTTTTTCAGGTAATCCGGCTCCCCCTCCCTCTTCACCATCCTATACCAGCTATTATACCATAACTCCGAGATTTTCCCCATCTTTCCTCTCTTTGCCTTGCCGTCATCTCGACCTCTGTTCCTTGCCACTCTCTACCCCTCACTTGCATACCACATTCAAGCCTTATTTCGGCTATCACTTCCTCCCATTTCAACCGTCCCACATTACTCCTCCTCTCTTTGTTCATAATCTCTCGGACACACGCTTGAGAAATCTTGCTTCCCTTCCCCCTTCTTAGCTTCTCTTTAGAAGTTTAGGATCTTTTCAGTTGCCTGACCACAATTTTCTCTCGTCCTATTTCCTCCCTGAGCATATAACCTGGGCAGCTCTGATTCACCCTCATGTCCCATCTCAGAAATTTTTCATGTAGACTTTATACTCTCTTATGCTCTTTCCACCCCCAAATTTCCACTCCATAAATAACACTGACCAGAATAACACGTCGAAAATCTACAGTCTCATCCTCCAATCGTCCTTGAACCTTCTCTTTCCTATACCTCACACTTGTCTCATTACTTTTCTCGCACATTCCAATCTCTTTCTCATCAGCAGCTCATTCCCTCATCCTGCCTCGAACCAAAAAGCTAGGTAGAAAAACTCCACCAAATCCACCACCTCGCTATTTATCTTCCATTCGTATTCTACTCTACGCTTTCTTTTTCTGAAGCACATCATCTTATTCTTATTTACATTCACCGTTGAATCTTTTTCTCTCATATACCCTTCTAACGCTTTTGTCATCAGACTCATCCCTCCTTCATAATCCGCTACTAAAACTACATCGTCTGCTTATACTAGTGAACACAGTTTGCCTGTTCCACTTATCCCCCCCCCCCCATGTTCCTTCGTGCTCCATCTTCTCGTTTAGGTCTGCCAATAGGACACTAAACAGAAGTGGACTCAATGGGCACCTTTGCCTAAGTCGCTTTGCTGCTGTCCTGGTCCCCTGCTGCCGCCTTTTTTCCATAACCCCTCACCCCATCCTCCACGCCCCTAACAGTCTCTTGAAGTACTCCGTCCACTCTTCCATCCCGATTTCCTTATTTATGTCCTTTCTTCTTCCTCTTGCCCTGTTTATCACTTCCCATTTTCTTCCTTTCTTTACCGCGTTCTCGACCTCCTCCATGTACCTTTCCTCCTCCCTCTGTCTTTTTTCACTCAACATTCTTTCACGATCTCCTTTTCTCCTGTTAAGTTCTCATTTCTCCCTTTCTTCATTTTTTTACACTCTCCTTCATCCTGTCTTTACTTGCCTAGCATTCATCATCCCTCCAACCTCTCCTACCACCTCTCTATCTCCTTTGGGTTTCACCTCCCCCGTTACCTTATCAATCACTCTTTTATGTTTTCCTGCCCATTTTTAATTACCTTTCCCCCACTCCTTCCTTCCACCCCCTACCGCGTCTTGGGCCTCCACATAGCGATTTCGCTAACACCTGAAAGTTGTTAATTTTCTTACATAAGATATTATACTTTCAAAACCGTGGATAAAGCAGTTACTCCGGGTACAACGGACGAGAAAAGAAACGGGGTGGGAAGGGAGAAGGAGTGATTTATAACCCTCTCTTTTCCTCCTCTGTAAATTCCATTTTGCCCCCTCTTTTTCATCCTTTTTCATTTTTTTTTTATTTAACCCACCTTTCGCCCTTTTCAGTTCCCTCCCCCCATCAGTTCCATTTCACTCTCTTTCATCCTTTTCTTTTTGAGATACATTTTTTCATTTCATATTATTTGTAAGGCGAGACTGAAAATGGTGATTTGAAACTCATCCCTCGCCTTCTCCAGCCCTTCCGCCCATTCCAATTTCCCCTATAGGATCGTTTTGAAATGAGGGGGAATAAGGGGTAGTAATGGTAAATTAGGGGAAGTAGGGAGAAGTGAGAGGAGGGGAATAAGGGAAAGTGAGAGAAGAGGGGTGAGGAAATTGAAGGGAACTCAATAAGAAAAAATTGGAGGGGTTTGAGGAGTGGGAGGGGAAATGAGTGTAGGGGTGGGATTAGGAGGGGAATGAGGGGGAAAGAGAAGAAATGAGAGATGGTGGAATGTGAGAGGGGGAATGAGGGGAAGTGCGGCGAGTGGTGGAATGGGGTAGGGGGACATTGGAACGAGTTTATTAACGACTTAATAGACTACGAAACCCTTTTTTGAAGACGCCTGCAGCCTAATTTCACTAATTTTATCATTTTATATTATCTAAAAGTTTCGATTTTCAGCTCAGAGGATAATAAAAATGAGATAATGAATTAATAAAAAAATGTCTTTTATTAGGGATTAGTAAAAATAATTAACTTTTTCGAGCTCACGCTCTCGATTTTTCATTTTGGAGTAGAAAAATATGTTATAAAAGAAGCGGACCGAAAAATTTAAATTCGGAAAACCCACCATTTTAGATAATTAACTTTATTTGCCCGAACAGGAAAAAATTTATCGGTCATTCGATGAATTGAACCGATCGTGCGGTTCTGTTATCGAGCGTTCAGCATATAATTAGGTAATTAATTTATACTAATTGCCGATTAACGGCACCTACATGAGAGGCTTCGATAGGTCAACGAGGTTTGAAAATGCAAAAACTGCTTTACCTTATATTGACTAATTGTTTTTATTTTGATGAACAAAGTACGACATATTGGTTAAGGAAGAAGGGAATTTCCCGATGATTAAATAAATGAAATGAATCCGAATTAATCCGATTTCGGATTGACCTCAATCGATTTTCAATCAGAATGAATCCGATTCGATCCGAACTCGGATTCATTCGGATAGAAAATTTGGTTTGGATTGATTCGGATTGGAAGTTCCAATTGAATCAGATTGAGTCGGATTAAGTTTGAACCGTTTAGGTTCGAACGAAATTGAGAACTTTTTTCGGATTTGATTGGAATGATTCGGATTGGTTCGGAATGAATTCATACCTGAAACTTTCGCCAGGGCGACTCCACTCGCCCTGACGTTCATAGTCTTTTTGTGTAATTCGTGTGATTAGAATACGTTTTTTATTGGATGCAGATATTTTGAATATGGAAACCTATCTCTTCAGGGCTCCTAGTTGAATTTTTAATTAAATTATGCGTAGTAGTTGCTTTTGTTTTTATATCCAGACTTTTACTAAATTATATTACTAGAATCATTGGATTTTTTTTTATTCTGCAAAATCTTATTGAAATTTATAAATATTTTTTATTCGATTATGTAAAACATGACATTTAAAACATGTTATGAACAAGTAGCTAATAATATAACATACAAATATTTTACTTAACTTTCATGAGGTCATGTTTTGTTTTAAAACATATCAATTTTACAATTTGGAAATTAAACATTTTTTAATTCACCTCTTCATAAAATGTTCACAAGGCGAAAAAATTGAGATATATTTCTCGCACTTAGCCTTGGCTTTTCAGCGAAAATGTTCGGCTGAGATTTTGTCGACAAGATCCAAGCGGTTCGATAGTTCAGTCGGTTAGTGCGTGCGCTAGTGGATATATACTTTTCAGAGTAGTCAATTTCTACCACAGATCGGACGGTTTTTACGTTCGATTTCTCTTCGTTTATTTTGTAGCAAGAAATTGTGAGGGAAAGATAATCTCATCTCAAATATCATTATAAGAAAAATAAATTATCAAGTTTTATAAAATATATATTAGAGTAGATCGAGAAAAAAATTAGAAATCAAAAAGACTTTAGCGCTAAAAACTGCCTTTTTGGCTCCCTGATAACTCGTGTAAACTTTGAAATGAATGGATTAACATCCTGAAGTTGGATGAAGCCGAAATTGGATTTTTTTTTAATCTGAAAGATCTTTATTTAATTCAGGGTCCCGACATTTTAGTTACTGAAGTCTCCTCAATATTTTTAGATGAATTTCAAGCGCAAGAAAATTTTCAGACGTTCAAAATATTTTAGGATAATTTCCAGAGCTTTAAAAAATTATTTTTAATTTTTGAGGACCGTAAAAACGAGATCTTTTCCTACATAATCTCGAACAAATAAATCTGACAGAATTTGCAAAAATTAGGCATATTATGTAGATTGAGAAACAAAAATTAACATTAACGATTTTTCCAAAATTAGGCATTAAAAAATATTTGTTAATCATACTTTGGCTCCATGGAACCTCAGGATATTAAAGGCATTTATTTGACTCCGGTTTCGCAGGGTCAGATTTTACGGCCAAACGGTTGAATATTTTGGTCTAATTTTTTGTATAACGTATTCTAAATATTAGTATCTTTTTTCTTTCGAAGCTATTTTTCAGTAAAACTGTTTCTATTTTCTTTGAAAATTAAAAAAATGGCAATTGTAGTGCACCTCGTATAAGGCAACCGATCAGGATGCGTCATGTTCTTTTTTGGCAAAAGACGCTCCAATGACTTAATTCAAATTTTACACAAGTTATGAGGGACTCAAAAGGAAACTTTTTAGCGCTGAGGCCTTTTCAATTTATACCTCTCTTTCGCTTCACCCTAATATGCATTATTTATAAGATTCTTCATACCCTCAAATGACAAGATCCTTTTATTGGAGAATGGGGTTTTCAGTAATCCCTCGAAGTTCTGTCATAATATTGATGATCACATTTTGACGGATTACTTCTGGACTTTTACGGCAAGGAAGGAGATTTACATTTCAGTCAAGGGACGCTCAAAATTGCCAAGTTTGTCAGAAAAAAAACTCACGTATTTTCTGAACGACCCCTCATATCTTGAATTGAAGAAGGCAGAGTAAATAATTTGGTAAAAATTACAAATTAGATCAAAATAAAGCAGCATAGTCATATTAAAATCTTCATAAATGAATAATTTAAGAAATAGATAAATAGTTTAATTAATTTAACTAGTTAAATAGCAATTAAATGCTTACGAGAAAATTCGAGAAGTTGTACCATAGTTTCTTATAGAATTTATTTGACGTGACTATTTAAATTTATTCAAATTTGATATTTATCCTCGACAAGAAGCAGCCGAGTAGTTACCATGGTAAATCAAGCTTCTTACAAATTACATTATCTGCATATGACGTTAGTCAAGGAATTAATTCACCAAAAAAGACTTTTCCTCCAAATTATGTTAGCTATCAATTACAACAAATCCAGTGTTTTACAACCCCATCCAATTATCAGAGGAAAAATAATTTTAAGTATTAATTCTTTTATAAATAATACTAAACCTTCCACAGTGATTTTACATGTGGGTGAGTAATGCATTCACAAAATAATAAAGATGTATAAAATTGTATAATAAATAAATTTCACGCAGCTTCACTGTCTACTTATTTATACATCTACAATCTACATAACAGAGCTCAACCCTCATAAAAAGCTTTACGATGTTTATTATTACATAACTTTATAGAGAATTTTAAAGGCAAAATGTGTAGCACTGTAACAGTCTCATAAATCAAAAACCTTATTTAAAAGTTTGAGTAGTTTTTTTTTATTATAAAAAACATTAAAATATTATAGTCACGTTTTTTGATTAAGTGTTAACATTGGTAATTTTATTCTTGGTTCTTATATAGGAAAATGGAAAATGAATCAAAACTCTATGCATTTGTATAAGACTTGAAGTAAGAACAAATTGTTTCAGCCTCGATATTTTCCTATAACTCTTTTATTCTTATTTTTAAATGGTCATTTTTTTTTAATTCAACTTGTCCTCTTCAAGATCAAGTTGTAAATTTTTGTAATATTCATTAAGAAATGAAAACAAATAAATTAAAACGTTTCTCTCTATTCGGTATATGTTAACTTGAAAAGTAGCTTTTTAATATTAGTAAATAATTCCTATGCTTGTAATGATAAATAAATGTTTATAAATGTGATTCAAGTTGTAATTTTCTAAAAGTATGATAAGGGTCTCACGTTTTTAACTTGCAAACAAACTTGAAGTCTATAAATTTGAAAAATTTAATATTTTATTATGGTTAAATTAATAATAATTACAAAAATGAACAATAATTTTAATAATTCACAAATAAAATAATAAACAAAATAAATTAATTTAATTTAATTCAATTTATTTTAATTAATCAGTTTTATTCACTCATTGTTATCATTATTATTATTATTTTATTATTTATATTATTTATATTCATTTTTACAATATTCTTATTTTTTATTAACTATTTTAAAGCAATATTTAATTCAAATAATAATTTGAAGCACATGAAATTTTAAAAAAATGTAATTTTGAAGAATATATTAACAATTTGGGAATCCTATAAATTTTAAAACTTGAAATTTTTTATTGAATCGTTTGAAAATTCTCCTCTGAATCTGAATTTGATTGTGAGATCCTCGAAAAATGTGATTTTGAAGAAATCCTCTGCAATTTTTTCACATTCTCAAAAAAATTTTTAAACCTATAATCTGTCAATATCTTCTGGAATCCCATTCAAATCACTTTTATTTATTTTAATCTTTTGGAAAACATACAAATTTTAATGTATTTTCAATTTTTTCAATTCTTTTCAAAACTATATTGAAATCTTTTGAAATTAACCAAATAATTCCCGATAGTCTCACATATCTCGGAAATTCTTGAATATATAAATTTAAATTAAGACAATTGGAACCGCTTTGGATGATGCCATTAAAAATCAACTTTGAAATCTAAAAAGCCTGGTGGAAATGAATTTTTAGACTAAGGTACGATAAACTATAATGAAATACAAAGTGTGAAATTTGCAGCTTGTTGTAAACATTTGTAATTGCTTGTAAAATTTGGTAGAAGTGCTCGAATAATAGCAAAAACTTTCAGTTTCTAGTAGAATTTTTTTTGTAATTTCCTACGATTTTTAACAATTTGAAAAAAAAATAATGAAAAATAACCTGCTAAAAACTAAAAATATTTGCTATCATTCAGACAGTTGTGCAAAATTTCACAGGTAGTTACAGATTTTTACAAAAACTTACAATTTTCACATTCTTGTACTTTATTAAAATTTATTGTATTTCATTTTATTGTAAAGATACATTTCCATAAGAGAACTCTGAAAAAAATGTTTTCAACTATTAGTCACTAATTTTGTTCCTTATAAAATGAATATTTGTATGCTTAGCGTGAAATCTATAATATGAGAATGAAAATTTTATATTTCCTGCTAATACCTAACAAAATGTTTCCATTCTCGTTTGTTCTTTTCTCAATAATTATAAAAATCGTTCTGTACAGAAATGTTTTACAACAGGGATATCCAAAACTAAAAAAAAAAAGAATAAAAATATATTCTATTTTTACCAACCTGTTTGAATTCCTTCCGGAAATTTTCATTGAGCCAAGCATAGAGAAACGGATTGTAGCAAGTGCTGCTCATGGCAATGCAGTGTGCAAGAAAAAAGCAAAACTTAAAAAGTAGCCAGTCGTTAGCCTTGGTATAGAAATCCTCCACAACATTGATAATGTTCAAGGGAAGCCACGAGATTCCAAAAATTGCCACCATCGCAATAAGCATCCTATTAGTCCTTCTCTTCCTTTCTCTATCAGCTTCCTCTCTTCGACTAGTATTACACCCTGGTCTCATTTTACTTCTCGAATTAAGTCTAATCGACACGAAAATGTAGCACACTGTAATAACCAAGAATGGTACAATAAACTGCAAAATTGTAGTAATCGTGCTATAGACTTTTCTAAAGCCTTCACTCGGAAAATTTTCTTCACACAATGTCTCATTCCAGTCCATCTGCCTGAACAATCCATATGGTAAAGAGAGCAACCCAGCCACAATCCAAATTCCCACAATTACAATCGTGCATACCTTAATCTTCATTCTGGGTCGGAATGGGTACAAGATCACCAAAAATCGATCAATCGCTATACTTGTTAAGGTAAAGGTACTGATATAAACACTCACTGCCTGGGCATATGGTACCAAACAACACAAAGAAGACCCGAAAACCCAGGCACCCAAGAAAGTGTACAAAGGTGTAAAGGGCACTGCCAAAACACACAAGAGGATATCACTCAAAGCTAGATTTGTTATCAGCAAATTTGTCACTGTATGCATCTGTTTATTTCGCGCCACCACAAAACACACGAGCGCATTTCCGCAAATTCCGAGGAGGAAGATCGACGAGTAGATGAAGTAAAATGCAATCTGCACTTCTGATCTTGAAGTGTAATCTTCGATTTCGTTAAGACTTGCATTGTAATCATCTGGTACTTTTGTAGCACTCATGATCAGGTTACTCATAATCTGATCAGATGAAATTTAGTTAATGAAGCTCAGTAAAGATGGGTACAAGATCCAGAGGCGGATCATCTTGATCCTCAAAGTCGAGGACCAATTGCTCTAAATTAATAGAAGGTCTGCGAATTCTTTCTGATCAAAGAGTTTCTTATTAGAGAGCATCTTTGGCTGAAAGTATTTCGAGAGCTTTGAAGTCTTCGCAGTATCCGTATATCATCGATCCGCTTGGCCACCTGTTGAAAAGCTTTACTTTTCATTCAATTCCTACTAGGCATCTTCTAACTTTTCATTAATTTTTACATCTCTTAGTTTTAATCAAGAACTTTCCTTTTCCTATTCTCTTATCTTGTTTTGTGAGTGGTGGTAAGGGCCATTAAGGCAAAGTTCTAATCTGGGGCAAATAGCTTTAAAAGTACTTTGCGAAGTGAAGCGTATTAATCGAGAAAAAATGGAAAAAGTTTGAAACTGTAATCAGGTTTTTATCCCTACGTTATTGTGTATTCAAAGTTTCTTATAAATGGCATTTCGAGACAAAGTTAGTCGCCTCGAAACTCAATTTCGATGAAAACGACTTGAATTTTTTCGTGACCGGAGGAAGGTTCTGATGCGCGCTGATCTCAGACCGCGACTGGTAACTGGTTTCGGGAAGTTATCAGAAAAGCAGGCTGCTTTGGGTTTCCGAGTGGCGCAGGCGTCGCGACGCCTCGGTTTTGTCTGGCCAATGTGAGTAAAACATCAATTCTTTCGATTCCCTTCCTCCGAGAGCTTTCCTGCTGCTTGAAATCTATGTGAAATCGTTTAATAGACCTTGGATAAGGGACTAGATGGATAAGGGAGGAAAAAAGAGGATATGGGTTTTGGAAGAAAGGACGAAGTGTGATCAAGGTATCTTTCGGAAAGAGGAGGGAAGCGAGAAGATCGACATAATGAACGTTAGGGAGACATAGGTTCAGATGTGGTGAAAAAAATATATATATAAGAAAATAGGTGTGAATCGAATGTATGTGTAAAGGGTGCGAGATACTAACGACACAACAGTTGGAAGGGGAGTTTCAATCTAATGGACACATTATTTTGCCTTGGTTGTTTGATTTTATTACTCCTGGGAATACAAGAGTCGAAAAAACTGGTGGACGTTGGGAAAATATTTTTTTGTAAGAGAAGGTTCTCTTAAGGGCATGTATCAGACTGTCACATAACCGATTCTTTTAAACGAACTATTTCATAAACTATTAAAGCGAACGAATTTTCTATACCAAACAGAGTAAAGGTAAGAAAGACGAAGGTCTATCTAGTGTGGCAAATTCTCTCTAGCTATTACATTAGTTTATGAGCTAGTTAATTTAAGAGAATTGGTCACGTGACAGTCTGGTACATGCCCCTCATATTGAACCTAAGCAATTAAATTGGAATCTTCTAACCGGAATTCTCCTTATCCTCGGTTGGGGATGAGGAGAAGTGAGGGGAAATAAGGTGAAGTGGGGATGGGGATGAGGGGAAGTGAGGGAAAACAAGGAGTGGGTAGGGGAGAAGGATGAGGAGAATTGATGGAAAGTGAGGGGAAGTAAGGAGCAATGAGGGAAAGTGACTGGAAGTGAGGGGAAATAAGAGGTAGTAAGGTGGAATGAGGGAGAGTGATGAAGAGAAGGGAGGAGAGGTGAAATACGGGGTTGAGGAGGAGGAGGGAAAGTGAAGGGAATCAAGAGGCAATGAGGGGAAGTGAGAGAAAGCAAGGGGAAAAGAGAGGAAGTAAGGGTAAATGAGAAGTTATGAAGTGAAGCGAGCAAAGGGGAAATATCGGATTGTGGGTGTGGGGAGCGAAAAATGAGGGGAAGTGCGGGAAGGAGAAGGTATGGTGAAGGGATGGCGAAGAGAGGGCGAAGGGGGAGATTTGGCGGCATTATTAACAACTTAATAGGCTACGAAACCCTTTTTTGTAGGCGCCTGCCGCCTACTTTTACTAATTTCTTGTTGGTTGAATTTATCATTAGTTATTCTTTATTCTAGACATATTCTGCTTTATCCAGAAGATAAAAGTTTTAGCCTTTTTAATCCCTGATAAAAATAATATCCGGAATTTTGTAAGCCACTTTTTATTATAGCCATTACTTGTGTCAAAGTAGTTTGGACAAGATAAAAAACTGCTTTAAGTCACAATTAAATGAATAAATAGTACATAGTATAATATATATAAATATATATAATAGTAAATAGTACAATAGTACATAGCATAATAAATAAATAGTAAGTAATATATAAGTAGCAAATAATTAATAAATTATCAACAAAGAAGACAGAATGAAATTGTATTTTCTTCCAGAACCCTGGTGTTCTAAATTATACAGAAAAAAACTGCGCGAAAAGTCATTTTTAAAAAATCTGAATGAAAAAATCTAATTATTGAGCGTATAGATATTCTCAAAGTATCCTAACTTACATATTAAAAATAAAGTTAGAAAAAAAACGCATTCGCAGAAAATTCGCAAGCACCGAGAATCGAACCCTAACCGCCTAAGTTATAAACCGTGCTCGCTACCCCCTAAACTACAGCAAGTTACAAATGCCCCTTATTAAAATAGAGAGTCAAACATACGCTTCTGTCATGGAAGGCTGACCAGCAGCAGGTCTGAGCCAGACTAGACTGCTTAGTCGATATGAAAAGAAAATACTTGTTTACTTACGTCCATATCAATTGAGGTATCGAGTCGAAAATTTGGGAAATGAAGTGAAAGGTACAGCGGATCGTTTGTGTAGTGCTAAATTTTTGAAAATACAAAAAAATATGCTTGCGGAAAGCTTATGAAAATTATTTTTATAATTCCTAAAATTCAAGACCACGCAAACATTCTTTAAAGCCTTTTATTCAATTTTCCAAATTTTTAACTCTGTATCTTAAGTCGTGTGGACATGAGTTGTGGCGAAAAAGGTCGATAAGATAGGTATCCGGTAAGTATTACATGGCCTAAAGGTCATGTACGACGATGCACGCGTTATTTGAAGGAACCTAGTAATAAAGATTTAGTTCATTCTAACCCACACCAACGGAAAAATGTGTATTTTAATATCACGAATTTTGAAAAAAAAAATTTTCAATGGATTAATATTAAAGACCTGCCCCAGGAGAAAAATATATAAGAAAAATAGATTTTTCACAACGCCCCGTCTGAAAGTTCAACTTTCGAAGCCCGTGAGGCGCTTCGAACGTGACCAATTTCAGGCCTATTTACTTTCTTCCCGCTATGTCATCACTTTTCTTCCCTAGGGAAGAAAACAAATTGGAGTTCTTCTTTCGTGAGATCATCCAATGAGCGACGACTTTGAGTTTAGCAACCCGAGTTCTTGTGCATGCGTCCAGCAGAACTGTTATCAAAAGTTAACAATAAATTATCATAAATTTCCGTAAATTATCATAAATTTCATGAATTTCCACAAACTTCATAAATTTCCATGAATTTTAGAAATTGTGGTGAATTATCTAAATTTCCATTTTATTAAAAAACTATGGAGATTTACGGAAATTTATAGTAATTTACGGAAATTTTGGAAATTTATGGTAATTCGCCGGTAACTTTTGATAACTTTGATAACAGTTTTACTGACTGCATGAATTGTGCTCCAAATTTTTGGTAGCATGCCTTTCTATTACTATGGCTTCTTGAGGTTTATTGGCCCTTCAACTATCTAACTAATCACTCGTCCATATTAGAAATGAAAGTCTAACTTTCAGCAGGGTTGTCGTGCAAAATACACAGTGATGGGTTAGTTACTTTTCAAAAGGAGCTAGTTATCGTTACCGTTACATCACGAAAAAAGTAACCAGTTATCGTTACCGATTCAAAATGTAACTATTTCTCAGTTGCATTTCCCTAGAAAAGTAACTATCGTTACTTTTTTAGTTACTTTTGTATTTTAGAAATATATATCCAAATTTAATTTTTACAAAACTTTATTCCTGACTTTCGAGTGATGATTGTTACACTTTTTAATGAAAGTCGTAGGTTACTCGTGACCTACATAATGTTTCTAAGACAAGGAGTGTTTCAGAAAATTTTGAATTTCAGTCTGGAAGAAAAATTTCAGCTCCCCTATTTTGGGCTATAAATCTCTTTGGCGTTGAAAATGAATTATTTGTTTCTAAAAAGATGTCTTTAGATTTACCTAGTTACGATTTCCACTTCTAGAAGATTTACAGTATTCTAAGACCAACAGAAAATGTTTTAGAAAAAGTTAAATTTTCAACAAAATACGTGATTTTTTTTAAAAAAAAGGCTAAATTTCCAACTAAAACAGACATATCTTTAACAGAATACATGAATTTTCAAATAAAAAAGAGAAACATCCAACCAAATAGTGGAATCTTCAACTAAAAATATAAATTTTAAACCAAAAATGGAATGGTTGAATTTTTATTTTAAAAAAATGAATGTCAAAATAGTTAATTTTTCAGTGAAAGAGATGAATTTTCAACTTAAATGATGAATCTTCAACCAAAAAGAAAACATTTTTAAGAAAGTAGTTCCATTTTCAAACAAAAAAAGTGAGTTCTCAATGAAAAAGGTAATAGTTGAAATTTCAACCAAAAAAGACGAATTTTCAACAAATTAGGTAAATTTGAAACCAAAGAAATGAATTTTCAAACAAGAACATAATTTTTTACCAAAAAGACGAATTTTTAACAAAATGCATGAATTTTTTTTTCAATTGAAAAAAATAATTTTGAACTCAAAAATATGAATTCTTAACAAAAGATGTAATAGTTGATATTTCAACCAAAACATATTTTTTTTAGATCAAAAATAGTTACATTCAACCGAATAACAATTTTTCAACAACAACTTTTTTTTATAGTTGAATTTTCAATCAAGACAGAAAAAAATCAACCAGATTGTTGAAGTTTCAAGCCAAAAAGACGAATTTTCAACAAAAAAGTTGATTTTCAACCAATTAATAAAATTTCTATCCAAAAAAGTTCAATTCTCAATGCAAAATGTAATATTTTATATTTCAACCAAAAAAGACGAATTTTTAATAAAATAATTAAATTTGAAACCAAAGAGATAAATGTTCAACCAAGAACATTATTTTTTACCAAAAAAGACGAATTTTAAACAAAATACAAGAATTTTCAACTAAAAAAGATCAATTTTCAACATGAAATGGGATAGTTGTATTTTTAACTAAAAAAATTAATTTTTAACGGGAAAAGATGAATCCACAACGAAAAAGTGTAATAGTTGATATTTCAACCAAAAAATAATTTAATTTTAAATCAAAAACAGTTATATTCAAACAAAAAAAGAACTTTTATCCAAATTTCAAGCCAGAAAGGCAAGTTTTCAACAAAAAAGTTGATTTTCAACCAAATAATAAAATTTGTATCCAAAAAGATAAATTCTCCATGAAAAATGTAATAAATGAAATTTCAACCAAAAAAGAAGAATTTTGAACAAAATTGCTTAATTTGAAACTAAAGGGATGAATTTCTAACAAAATACATGAATTTCCAGTTACAAAAGATCAATTTTCAACAAAATTGTGCAATTTGAAACCAAAGAGATGAATTTTCAACCAAGAAGATTAATTTTTCACCAAAAAAAGACGAATTTTAAACAAAATATATATATTTTCAACTAAATAAGATCAATTTTTAACCGAAAATGTCATTGTTAAATTTTTAATTGAAAAAATTAATTTTCAACGAAAAAAGATGGATACTCAACTAAAAGTGTAACAGTTCATATATTTCAACAACAAAAAATTAATCCTCAATCAAAATCAGTTTCATTCAACCAAAAAACTAATTTTCAACAAAGTTGTTGAATTTTCAACTAAAATGATAAATAAAATAACTGGAATAGTTCGGATAAAAAAATCATGATCAACCAAAGGGAAATGAATATTTAGCTCTGAAATTATTTTCTATTTCTTTCTAAGTGTTTTTATAGGATTTTAGAAAATTTTGAATTCCAAGGTGGGAGAAAAATTTCAATTTTTCTATATTGGACTACAAATTTCTCTGGCTATCTGCCGCCACAATTTGAATAGTGAAAATGAAAAAATAGTTGGAAAAGCAATAAAACTGATTGATTGTCGTAAAAAAGACTTGTGAACTACATTTCGAAGGTAACTAAAAAAGTAACGATTTTCATAGTTACTGTTACTGAAAAAGTGCAACTAGTTACCAATTCGTTACGTACTTACAAAAGTAATTTCGTTACCACCATCGTTACCAAAAAAGTAACTAGTTACAGTAACTACTTGAAAGGAACTAGTTACTTCCCATCACTGATTCTAATATAGGTATCATAAAATTAGTTACGGATTAAATTAAGAATTATGATGACTTACATGATTTGCAATTAGTTGAGAGTATAAGACTATTGTAAATACTACTGATGCCGCCAATATCAGATCTTAAATTAACTGTATTATTATTTTTGACAATGTGATACATTTCCAAAAATAATCTTTTATAGTAAGACGATTCTTTAGATAAAATGACGAAATTTTTTGAAATCGAAAGTGTGTTTGAATCCTATTGCGTGTTTGGCTAGAGCAATTTAACGATTAAACGCTTCGAAAGATTTTGATAAAAAACTAGCAGACAACAGAGGGTTTATTAGGCAGATATCTTTTAGAAAAAAATCAGAATTATTGACTGCTTCGTTTTGTAAATATAACCATGGAAAATATACATGAACCTTGATATACCGCCGGTCTCGGGTATGGCCTACGATGGCCATGACGCCCTTCCAAGAATTGCTATGACGTAAACAGTCAGGGCCGTCTAAACCATTTCCAGTAGGAATATATAATATTTATCAACTATATTTTGTACAAATGTATATTTTTAGTTATCATCCCGGTAAAAAGGCTTACATTAGAAGGTATTGGAAAATTTCCTGCATGCAATGGTAAAGTAAAAAATAATGAATTTTTTTGGATCTTTTTGTCCTCGCGTTCGATTCTCTATAGCATTAAAGGTTATCTCTTAAATTGAATCCTTCTCTGTTCTCAGCGGCGACAATATAATTCTGAATACTTTTGGATACCACCAAAGGTATATACCACAAAGCAACCGTGAAATAGAAAAATTTTAATCCCTTTTAATTTAGCACATTTCGCTACTTTTATTTACTGTTTTTCGAATAATAATGAGGTAAAAAACTTTGTAAAACACAGTATTGGTCACCTTACATTGTCAGGATTAATTTCCACACAGATAGCTGCGGTGAAAAAAAATTTGCTGAATTTTTTATCATGATTTCATATTTTTGTATTTGACAATATTTGAATTAATCGAATATTTTGCGATAAAGATATTTATTTTTGTGTACAATCCTACTATATTTTGCAAATTTCATGCTTTTGGAGCGCATTCTAATGCGTGAAACGAAAATTGTGTTTTAATTTACATTGAAAGTCCCTATCAAGTCCGACTTTGGTTCTTACCTAAAATGGCCTTGGACATATAACAGACCGACTCCAGTGTCAACAATCAGGGCCGTATGAACCATTTCTATGTGATTTTCATTCACAGTAAAAAATATTTATTAAATTTCCTTAAATGTTTGTTTGTTTTGAAGGATAAACGCTGCCTCTTATTTTCTTGCGACATTTTTGTAACGCATAACCTAAACACTGAAAGCAAATGAAGCGAAGTGCGGACCGTGCGAACTGACAAAATTATGCGTTTGTGATACAGCCCGCTTTATTATTGCAGTACTGGTAGAGTTTGCTGGCTTTATAGTGCCGCTCTCTATACCCCTTCAACCCCTGATCGTCGAACGAAATTCTCGAAATGACATATTGCAGACTGACTTAATAAGGACTTTCAGTGCACTTGAGGTTACGTTTGGTAGCTCCGATCGGCTTTGAAAGGATTAGAATCCTAATATTTTTACTGCCTAATGAGGATTAAAAAAACGGAGGACAGAAAAAGCATTCTTAGGGATTGAAAATTTTTAATACCTTTTAATACAAGCCTTCTTACCGGGATGAAGGATGGACTTTCTTTATGAATGACGACTAATTAATGAAAGGAAAATTTTCCGGGTGTATTTAAAAATAAATGCGAAATATGCACGCGAGTGCTCGAACTGCCCGCTTTGTAGCTACGGGACTGCTTAACTCCGCTGAGCTCACAGCGCCTCTCTCTTGGCTCCTTGAACCCCCTCATCACCGAATGCAGCTGGCGACGATTCTAGGAAGATGATATGGTCCAGGACCATTAAATTCAGGTTCCAGTGTATTTCATTTTAGCAAAATTCGACGAGTGCATGAGCAGTGTTTCATGGTATGCGAAAATTTTTGACGCCGCGGGCAGTGCGTGTACTACCTTAACCTTTCTTTTTAAAAGAAAAACTTTTGAAACCATAAACTCTAACAAAGTCATCTTGTGTAACAAAAAATTACACAAAATGTCTTTAAGACGAGTAAAGTATGTTTCCAAAAATCAGTGTTGGATAAAGTTTCAAATGGATGAACCCTCTGATTTCTTTCAAACTCCGTATGTTTACGTATTTTGTCGCGCTGATAACGAATATGATAGTGAAGATTGGCGCAAATTCGATTTTCATGGTGGATCTATTAAAAAACCATAAAAATCATAGTTTTTTGTGTTTACCTCAGCCAATACGCAAAATTTAGCAAAATGCTTCTTGAAAAAGTTGTAGATCTTAACAAGATACACATTTCTTGCTGCAAATATTTTTTTTTACGAGTGACAGATTCCGAGAAAATTTCTGATACAGCGATTTTCATTTTAAAAACCCTTAACAATCATGGCTTTTTGCGTTTATCTTAGCTAATACGGAAAATTTCGCAAAATATTTCAGACAAAAGTTGCAGATCTTATCAAAATACACATTTTTTGTGACATACATTTTTTTCCACGAGTCATAGTTTCCGAGAAAATTAGTGATACATCTGATGAAATGTAACAGATTTCAGTACAATAAGCGTCAGGTGTTTCTTCATCGTCCGCGCTCATGGTACTGACATAAAAGATGAATTTTTCTATTAAAATACATGAAAAAATTGTAAGTTTGGTAATTGTTTGAGCAAAAACTGTCCATTTTCTCAATACTTTTATTTTGAATTATTGATCTGCAGGTTCGAAACTACAAAAAATTATAATTAGACATTTCGACAAAAGGCCATTTTCTGTAAATATGGTGCGGGATCCTTTGGAATTAATAATACCAAAAAGTTAAGTTTCAGAATTAAATTAGTTTCGTTTTCAATTGAAGTAAAACTCGCCTTCCAATTGTTATAAACGGAATTTTAACTCTTGAAGATGCGGAGAAAAGTAGGAGTCAAAGTAGAAATTTATATCGATGGAGGAATTTCCCAAAGCACTGATGTTTTTAAAGTCCTGGCTTTAGGTGCAAAAATAGCGAGTCGCATAAAAATTAAACTGCCGCATACGAGATTGGAAAAAGATCTATTTTTTATTTTTATTTTTAGTTATTTCTTGAACGTCCAGTGCTGTGGACTTTAGCTTGTGGCGGAGAGAAAGGAGTGAAGGATCTTTTAGAATTAATGAGAAGGGAGATTTTACTTACATTCGCATTATCACGTTCAATTTTTACATTAATTTCCAAAATTTCTATTTTTCTTTAGCAATTTTCTTTAAATAAAAATCAAATTATGTCTCCTAACATTTCAATTTAATTTTGTAGGCCGCGATTCTCAGAAGAAAGTTACCAGAAACATGGTTTGCCATGAATCAAAATTTAGTCATTTATGATACAATCTTTTTCAATCAATAAGAAATATTGAAGAAAATAAAAAACTTCCGCAACTGAAGCATCTATAATAAAAAAATTTTAATTTATTTTCATTTACATTTTTAATTCCCTTTCCCTTATTTGAATTGTATTTGTAGAACATAATCTGGCTAAGGTAACATTTTTATTTTAAAACACCAGAATCTGATAATTACCGATTTTATTAGTATCTCAAAATTTGAATATCACTCTTGATATGTTTATACACAAAACGAGTAAAAAATATTAGGTAGAATTAAAAGTACAAGCAGCTCAACGTTGAGTTAATCAATAATTAACAGCTGATATAATTGATTATTTAATTAACAGCCTTGAGTGATATCACTTCTTACAAACAATTTAAGAACAATTCTTATTGCGAGAAATACTAAGATTACCCGTTTTTGTCGAAACTTATGATTTATAATATACAGAAATGAATTTGAGCGATGTTAATGAATTATACATGAATTAGATTTAGTATATGAAACATAATAAATTCCCTATAAAATTTAAGGCACAATCCGTGATATAAATCAGAGAAGCTCCCGATTATGATTATTTAATATTTTTAGTGCCCATCGTCAGTCTATAATTTAAAATTAATCTGAACAATTTCTATTCTCCAGGCTCAAATATTGACAATTCCTTCAGCGATTCTACTTCATTTAATCTTGACTAGTACAAAAAATGGCAAGTGAGATCAACACTTACTTAAGCCCTGGGTTAAAAAAATGGTAGAAATTAAAAATATTTAGTTTCGAATAGAGAGGAATGTTCCCTAAAAGGGGATTTTAGTAGTTTTTCTTACAATACTTTTAGTACAATTAATACAGTCAACTTTCAAAAATTTGTTCGAATTGAAAATCCCCGCTCTAATGACCAGCTTGATTTTATTTCACTGATTTCAATCTTGTGCGTATCGTTTCTTTTTTAATAATATCTAACACGAATTAACCAGGTACTTCTCAATTGAAAATTAAAATGGCTTTTTGCCTAAAATTCGTGATCAGTAAAAAATCCTCCTATTCTTTAAAGAAAAAGAAGATTAGGAAAACTTTGATCAAATTACAAAGTTCAAATTTTTCCTTACAGATAGAAACAACCCACCTGTTCCAAGACTCTTAAAATCCCTTCTCAATAGAAAAATTTAATCTAATCCTAATACTTTTTCCTGAAGTTTAAAAATAAGAAACCTAGACTTTGGGGCCAATTTTTTCCCAATTATTCATCGCTTTCATATTGACCTTCTCTATTCTCCACTTCTGAGTGGAAGAGGAAGAATCGCAAGTCGTAACAAAAACTTTTTTTCTCCCAGGGTCGGCATCGAGACACCTTGGAGAGTTACTTCCATGAACTAAAGTCTGTTTCTCGACATCATAACGCCAAAGTTGGTTACCTTGACTCCCATGACAGGGATATAAACTAAGAGGAGCTTTTGAATCTGCCCTAGAAACATCGAAGCACAGAGTACGTCCTTGAGGCCGAATATCCTTGTGCCAGGTTAGCTGGAATTTTTGTTCTCCTTGAATATCAGGATTGTCCTTGGAACAGAAATCCAAAACAACGTCTTCATCCTGGCCTTTGCCCTTGGAATCGAGGCAAAAATCGGAAGCTCCTATATTTCTGATCTCACCAGAAGCAAAATCGTCCGGTTCGACGAGGGGATAAACTTCCACGAGATCGAAGGCGATTTTTTCCATAAACCACTTGAAAGATTTGCAGTGGAGTTTCTTCCTGAGGGACTTTTGCTCTTTTAGGTCTCCAGGATCCATGGTTCGAAGATGAGAAAGTCTGCGGTAAACGTACTCTGCGTACTCGTCCATCCAGACTTCGGCAACTCTCTTGTAATTGCGACCTGGAATTGAAAAGGGGAATAGAAATCAATACTTCTACATTCTACAATCTACACGTTCCCAAATATGTACATATTTTCTTTCTATTACCGAGAAAATCTCCCTTGAAGTGATTCGAGAATGGAGGAAACTTCCTGTAAATATGTCCAACTCTCGAGCAAGGTGCATCAAACATTTGTCCTCCGCACTGCCAAATTTTAAAAGACAATTCGTACTGTTCTCCTCCCCAAATTTCAAGCCCAGGGTCATATCCCCCAAGTTCCCAAAAAAATTTGGCACTAATTGCAAAAAGTCCTCCAGCCATCACGGGACTTTTAAAAGGTTCTGAGGGATTTTTAAGATCCTCTGGAAGCAAAGGCAATCGTTTATAATACAATTGCCAATCAAAAGCTCCCCTTGCTCCTTCATCTTGAGCTCTATACTCAAAAGTTTCATAAGCAATCACGTCTATAAAAGGACAAACACATGTTTTGTAATCCTGAGCGATAGGGTCTAAAAGAGGGGGCAACCAATTAACATTTGCCTCACTATGGGAATCCAGGAAGACGAGAATCTTCGCCTTGGCTTTTTTAGCACCAGCTAAACGTCCTCTGATAAGACCAGAGCGTTTTTTCAATCTGATGATCTTAACTTTTGGGAGATTTTGGGCAACGTAGTCGTCAAGTTTGCTTTTTAATTCTATTTTTGTACTCGCATCGTCTACGAGAATTATTTCTTCAAGAAGGGAAGCTGGCGAACGATTGATCACACTCCAACATGTGCGCATTAAGGTAGAAAAATGTTCGTTGTGGAAAGAAACGACGACAGAGACAGAGTCGAGGTTTTTGAGATATTTTTTCTTTTTGCATTCCGGGTTTCTTATGTCTGGAATTGATCGATTTAGAGATATCTCATCACTGAGAGCGGCATTAAATCCATTCACTTGGTACAATTTTTCCTTAAGTACATCTAAGGATGGGGAGAGAAAAGATGCAATTCCGTGTTCTCCTTTTCCTGATCGTTTTGATTCTTCTCTTATCTTTTTTAAATCGTGCCAGTCGATTTTCTCTCCAGCATTTTGTGGCTGAAATTTATATCAATGCTTGATTTTTATTATTTATTTTAGAATAAGATTTAACAAAACCTGCGAGCGATATTATCAGTTCAAAAAGGGGTAAACTAGACTCCAAAAAGTAATCATTGAATTGTAATATAATCCAAACCGCATAACAGATAAAATTTAAAAAGAGGAATATCCGCCAATGTTCTGCAAGATAACCTATAAATACCTGCCCCTGAACATGGTCCGCATCCTGGAGCTTTCCCTGGAGCGGCAACGGGGTCGGAGTATCGGAAATTCTTGATCCTCGCAGAAATCGAAACACATATATGGTAAATAGGACGGTGACCGCTGCTAAGGAAAGAAATTTTATGACACTGATCACATTTCTCTTCATTTCGCTGCTCAAAAAATAAACTTTTTTCCCATTGCCGTGTTCGAAATTATCTTTTTTTAAATGTAGAATCCACACTCTTTCACACTGAAAGACTCCACCGGCCGGCCTTTCTAATTTTCTACAAAACTACACCAACTACATCAGTTTACTCACGAATTACATTTGTAGGTTATGTTTGCCACGAGAAAGAAGAAATACGTCATATACGTCAGCCGTCAGCTGATATCTATCAAAGTGACAGATGATGACAGACGTCAGATTGAAGTCACGTGTTTAGGTTGACATAATATAGGATATACATAAAAATGATAAAAATATATGTAAAATAATTTTTATTTGAATATTTATGGACTAAAAACGTTGTGTTTTTTATTTATATTCAGAGAATCAAGCCTTTTTGACTTAGGTTTTCTATAAAGTTGTAAAATAAAATAGCAATGTGCTGTTGAAAGTTTCATTTGGAAACATTCACTTTGAAAGTTAAAAAATGAGAAATTTATGATCAATGAAATTTTTAACGAAACTGAAAAATTAATTTTCAACCAAATAGTTTAATTCTCTCCCAAAATAGTTGAATCTTAAAATAAATAGTTCAATCTTAAAAGAAATAGTTGAATTTTCTACCAAAATAATTGAATTTTCTACCAAAAATGACAGTTTTCGACGAAAAAGTTAATTTTCAACTGAACAGTTTAATTTTCTATTAAATTGTTTAATTTTGAGTGAAAAAGACAAATTATCTAAATTAGTTGAATTTTCAACCGAAAAATACGAATTTTCAACAAAAAAGTTCATTTACAAACAAATAGCTAAATTTTCAACTAAGATCATGAACTATAATAAAAAATAATGGGTTTTTTAGAAAGAACTTTAAGCACAAAAAAATAATTTAAACAAAAATGATTTAATCGGCGACCAAAACAGATATTAATCATCAACCTAACAGTTGCATTTTTAACCAAAAAAGATAAAATTCCAACCAAGAAGATTAACTTTCTACCAAATAGATGAATGTTCAAAAAAAGGTCAATTTTCAATTAAAAATATCAATTTTCAACCAAAAATGGAATAGTTACATTTTCAGTTTAAAAAATTATTTCTCAACAAAAATGAAGAGCAATTTTGAACAAAATAGTTAAATTGTCAATCAATGAGATAAAGTTTCAACTAAAATGATGAATCTTCAATAGAAAAAATAAATAAATTTTCAACAAAAGAGTTCAACATCCAATCAAATATACGTAGTTGAATTTTTTACCGAAAAGATGACTTTTTTCACGAAGAAGATTCATTTTTGACCAAAGAAGACGAATTATAAAAAAAAATAACAATTATCAATTTTCAACTAAATATTTGAATTTTCAATTGAAAAAGATAATTTTTCAACCAGATAGTTAAAGTTTGAACTAAAAAAGATAAATTTTCAACAAAAAATGAAACGAATTTTCAACCAAAGAGATGAATCTTCAACCAAAAAAAATCATTTTAAACAAAGTAGTACTACTTTCAATCAAATAGTTTGATTTTTGACCAAAAAAATGACATTTTAACAAAATAGTTGCATTTTCAACAAAATAATTTAATTTTCAACCAAACAGTAGAATTTTTAACCAAACGAGACAAATTCAGAATTCAATAGAACCCAATGAAAAAATCCAAATATTTTTCTTTGAAAGTTATTTCTTTTTGGTCATTTTTAGTCGAATAGGCGCAGCAAAAAGAAGACATATGTTTGTAAATTTTTTTTTCATGCTGTCCATGTTCCTTTATAACTTTGAACAGGATGTTACATCGAAAATCGAAAAAAGTTATAAAAAATTAATTTTTTACGTAAAACTGAGCCATAAATTGTATTTTGTTTCTGATAATTTAGAAAAATGTTAAAACTCATACACATTTTCATAATCAAGCTTACACTTTATATTTACGCTAGATAATCAACTGGCATTAACATTTGAATTAAAGTTCCCTGATAAATAATCATAGTCTTAGAGAATGAAAATTTTTTTTAAGAGTAACTAAAAATTTGTATTTCACAATCAACGAATTTTATTAAATGCCGTTAATAGCTATTTTCTGTGGGTGTTT
>JAUMHM010000087.1:9161787-9171820 GCA_032362435.1 Melikaiella ostensackeni | reverse complement strand
AATCTTAATCATGAATAATTTAAAATATTGATGTTATTTCATCGACCAGGGTAATTAATTAATATTTTGATGTTCTTCTATCGATTACTGGTCAAATTGATTTTTTCTCATTTCTCCAAAAATCAATTTGACCAGTAATCGATGCAAGAACATCAAAATATACAATAAATATTATACGATTCCAAATAATATCAGTGTAACAAATATTAATACCAGAAAGTAGAATGAATTCTCTGATAAAAAATTTGCCACTTTTAGTCCCAGATTTTTGATAATTGAATGAAATTAAATTTACAAGAAGATAAATTAATTGTCGAGAGAATCAGAGACTCAATAAAGAGGAAAAGAAATAGCTTTAACAACAATTTTGTTATTTTCGATCATCTCCAAGTTACTCTCAAGCTCGGAATACAAGGAGAAGTGTCACATCTTTGGAGTAATTAGTAATTAACTGATATTTCTTCTCTTCTTTATTTGATTATTTATTAAACCTTCACTTGCAGCAATTGTTTAAAATAAAAAATAGTTGAAACAGATGCAGTGCTATAATATATTTTGGTTTATTATCTTATTTACAAGATCCAATATGTCTGTTAATCGGTGAGCCGAAAGGAATAGAAGCGATGTGATCGGCTGGAAGTTTGATAGGAATTCTAATTCGAAAATTTGAGTTACGCAGGGATCATGCGAAAAAAATCTATATATGTCATTTCATAACCCACAATTCACAATTTATAATTCATCATTTGTAATTCACAATTAATAATTAATAATCAGTAAATACGGCTTTGAATATGTATTGTCGGATGTTTACCATCTTGATATTAAATTTGTGATATTTCGAATTCTCGAACGCGGAAGGTGATCGACGAACTGCATATATAATAATAATAATAATTCTTTAATTGTTATATATTGATTTCATGTAATTCGCTGGTTTGCTAAATTTTTGTCAGCCCCTAAAGGTCAGCTTGCAGATTCGCTAAGATTTCTTTTTCTTTTTAATAACATTTACAACGACGATGACGACGACACAGCTAGACATCAAAACGTAAAGTATGTTTTTCTCTTTGTTTTCAATTTTTTTAAATTTATACGTGTTCAATCCCTGCAGTCAGTCTGAATCTAATTGACAATGTACGAAAAGTTCACCTCGCTGTTGTTCTTGGTACTTTTTTAACAATGGACGCGTAAGAAAAAAGACCGCGCTTCATTATTGGTCGCTGGGATGATCTTACGATGAATTAGGTTTAGAGAAATTCGCTTCGAGGCAGACAGATTGATTAGAACCGAATTTTATAAAAGTTACAAATTGTTAACCCGATGAAAAAGACGTCGAATTGGTCGTTAAACGAAGTTTCGAAAGTACCAGAATTTTCCAGGTATCAGGATATCTGTCGATTGACATCAAGCCAAAATAATATTTGAATCGGAAAGAAAAATCCAATTTAGGTATCCGAAACCCTAGGTACCTGTATTTTTAAGGACCCGGACTTCACAGGTACTTTTACTGGTCGATGAATACAAATTAAGTTCAATATTCAATCTAGTCTTTTAGGCACCTGCAAATTCAAGAGCCTGCAATTTTGCAGGTACCTGGAAAAATAAAATCGAACATTAATTATGTGTATAGTGATATGTTTTGTAACAAATGCAACTAGACAAATTGCCTGGCTTAATTTGACTAAAAATAAAAAATAGTAACGGAAAAAACTTAGCTAAAACCTGAAATATTCGGCCACCTTAAAATTTCTCGCTCTGAAGCTTTCGGGTTAAAATTTCTGTCTAGTGCCTCGAAAAGAAAAAGTACTAAAGATTTTTCCACTACGCCCATGGATGCTTTCTGTGCCGTATTCTATCGACAAATACACAGGACCATAATCAAAATTCTCATTTCAATTATCCGACCCAGTTCGAAAAAAAATATATATTTTTTAAAGATTTTCTTAAAAGTCGAAATAACAATCAACAAGTTTGACAAATCATTGGAATATCAACCTTTAACAACTTAATAATTAAATGATTGAAAAATATTCTAATGAAAATTTTGTAAGTATCTTTACAAAATGCCTACTTTTTGTTAAATGACATCTTTGCTGGTTTTTCAAAAGACATCATTTTTTATTGACTCAAAAGTATAAAATTGTAAAGATGTTTTTTTTTTTTGAATTGGCATTGGGATCTAGAATTTTTCATATATTCTATTTTATATATATGTACACATACACATTTTATAAACCTTTTTAATTATTATAAGTATCAAGCTTTTTAATAGTAAGCGTTTCGTCCTAGGCTGACTCACCGGACTCATCAGTAGGCAATGTGAATCAGCCCTTGCCCTGGAAAAAAAATTATGAATTGATCAAAAATCAATTCAAGTGTCTGGGGCGAGGGCTGATTCACATTGCCTTACTGGTGAGTCCGGTGAGTCAGCCTAGGACGAACCGCTTACTGTGTATTATGTATATACATATACATAAAATAGAACATACGGAAAATTCTAGACCCTGATGCCAATTCAAAAAACATCTTCTTTACAATGCCTACTTTTTACCTGGATTGTCCAGATACTAATTGACATCAGAAGAGCTTTTAAAAAATAAAAAAGTAATTGATAGATCTCATTGTGTCCAAATGACAAGGAAACTAATTTGTATTACTGTCAACTTTAAATTGCTCTGTCTAGGAAAATTCACATCGAAAGGTTTTCAAAATTTTCAATTCTTGTTTAAAAGCTTAAAAAATTGTATTAGAAATTGAATTTTAAACTCCGAGCGTTCTTAATTGAACATACTTTTTAAATTATTAATTCCACGAATCATCTTTTGTCTCTTGAACACATCCAGCTTCTTAGAAACACCAAATAATTAAAATCCTGCTTTTTTAACCCGTTATGGTCCTGTCCGGAGAAAAATTCGTTGCCATGGTTCCAACAATATTTGTAGACAATTGCAACAACTTACAACAATTTTTTGTTTACACATACAGAGATTTTCATATAATTCACAACAACATTGTAAATTTCACAAGTAGCAACAAACTTTTCTTCATTCCTCAATGACGTCTCATCCTTTGAAAAATCTTCAAGCCAGGATCCGTTTTTGAAGGATCGTTTGCCGCTTGTTGACTCGTCGTATGTAAAGTATGACCCGGAGTCAGATATGACAATAATTTTCGCAACGACACCTTTTATTAGCAAAGTGTTCAATATCGAACTCTATAAAGTTACACTAATTTTACACCTTTAGGTTAATAATTATTCAATTAACATAGCGCCGTTTCCGCTTCGTTATCCTTTCTCCACACACCTTTCACATCAACTCAGCTTACAAACTCGGGGCTAAAGAAGAAGAGACATTATTCGAACTTACTCAAATATCTTTCTCATAAAAATTGAAGCGGTGGGATGTATTAAAAAAAAGGCTCAATTAAATCTTTAATTATCCTCTCCTTATTTATTTATCTCTTTTCTCACCTTCTTTCAGGCGAATAAATAAAGAATCTTTGTTCGAACTTAAAAATCTTCAGGTGCGCTACAAAGTAATATAAAAATTATTCTAGGTCTATAAGTTAAAAAATAGTAAACCAAGTTACATATGGCACTAATTTTACTTGGATAAAATTACGAAAAACTAAAAACCTCCCTTTATCGCTTCAATTTCCAAACTCACAATAACAATCGAATCTCTAAAAACGAGAACAGTCCGTCTAGTATTTTTTTTAATTGCAGCAACGAGACATATTTGAAACATTTACGTTTAATCGATTCGCCAACAATCAACTCCTCTCTTTATGCAATTCGTTATAATCTCTGGACAATATTGTGAGAAGCTGGGTTAGATTTCAGAGAAAATTTCGGTTCGACAAATTTTCTCGATTTCAAGAAAGCTTTCTCACAGTCTAGCACTCGACTCTTACTACGCCGACGTGCTTCCGGATCCATTAAAGAGCACGCTTCGAGTTTATATCTCTCTTGACCTTTCAAGTTTTCTGCAAATCTACTGCTACTGAAAATAGTGTTTTTCTCTGGAGACGACGCTCGTCTGGAAGCGGCTCTATAAAGCATCGAGGAGCAACGCTATTTAGTATCACAAGAATTACACTTTAGACTCTAGACATAATTCTAATCTTATCAACACGTCGTACAGAATTTTTGTGTGGTATTGTGTCTGTGTTAGTCTAAAGCTAAACTAGCAAGCTGCCATCTAAGCAAAAACTATTTTGTGATCTAATTCTCCATCGCATCGACTTCTCGCCCCTCTCATCAACAAATCAAGAAAAAAAGAAAATTTTTACCTAAGGAGGACTAGATTCTGATTCTCTTAAGACTTTTTAACACAATCAGTTTATTTATAGCCACAGAAATACGAAAATGACCTGGGAAGGAATCCTGCTATAGAAATTCATTCGGAAAAACCAAGTTTTAATGAGAAACAATTTTATTGTGGTCATCTGCTATTTCTTGCAAGGAAAAGAAAACATAAAAATCTCAAGTACAATTTTGTTCTGGATAAAAAAATGCCTCGCGTTTCGCAGCCTCGATTAAAACTAGACGATACAATTGGATACAATCTCAGATCACAGCATCAAGAAATTTTCTCATTTAAGATCGTTAACGTTAAAAACTTAAGATTAGTTAGCACAGATTCGTACCGATTTCGTCTCAAACAAAGTGACTGAAGAAGAGAGGTCGAGAGTGCGAAGCGAGGCACAGAGTTTTCGTTGTGTGGTCAGTTCTGACTCGACGCTTTTCTGGAGAGCGAAGAGTAAAATTTCGAGAGTGAAGAGAAATATTGGCGTCTCTCCACTCTCGAGTTTTCGGACTTCGCACTAGGCTTTCTCTTCAAGACAAAACAGCGAATATAACACCTTTTTCTTCTTCCTTCGGTGCAATGTATTGTTTTGTTTATTATACGAGTCCTCTATTATGTATAGCTATATAATCTGTTCAGATCCTAAATAAAGAATCGCACGCGCGAAGACGTAATTTCGAGAATCGAATTTCATTTCCGCGCGACTTCTCGGTTTGTATAGCGCTCATCGAAACAATCACTGTAACACGGTCGTAATGTATGTATATATTTACATTTACTATCTACATTATCTACACACCGAAAAAGTTAGTTTTTTGCTGGATTTTCGTGGTATTCGCGACACATCGAGCATTAGTACATGAAGCATCGTCTCAAAAAGCAGATCTCTGTTCACATTCTGACTAACCGTGAATCGGCATCATTGTAATCTCAATAAATCGTCGACAAGAGGGAGAGAAATACACAGAATGCTTGCTTCAGGCTAGCATTTTACAGATTCAACATTAAAAATA
Source organism: Melikaiella ostensackeni (assembly GCA_032362435.1). NCBI lineage: Eukaryota > Metazoa > Arthropoda > Insecta > Hymenoptera > Cynipidae > Melikaiella > Melikaiella ostensackeni. The sequence goes on along the minus strand of JAUMHM010000087.1, from coordinate 9,166,494 downwards.
ATTTTCTCTCCCTCGTGAAAAAGATAAAATATGAAAAAAAGGACATTTCGTGTGTTACCTGGTGGATGAACGCGCAAGAATATATCGTACAACGCAAGTGTGTTATGTAATAATAAAATAAATACTTTCTAACTTAAAAAAGTGAGGAATTAACGATAATAATAAAAGTCTATGAGCCGAGGTCTATCGCAAGAAGAAGCGAGCACCGCTCTCTTTATCTTCTTTACATTCGTAACTGGTCTCTTCCTTTTTCCTGTCGATCGTTGAGAATCTTCGGTTGGGCCGTGGTGGCAATTCCACTGGGGAATCGATAGTGGATTTATTAGATTCTCTGGAGTCGACTAGGTTGAGCTACCAAATTCATTGGCGTTCCATCGTTCGACAAAAGCAACTGTCTCCCGATACCGGCTCGTAGTCATTTAGTCTTCATCTGATCTCTCCTGGTACTGGGTGCGAGATCGCCGCCTGACTTCAGGTAAGGTTAGGCTGCGGTGAGGTCAAAGTTCACGGCAAATGGAACAAGGCCGAGTCCTATATGAACGCCCAGCATTCCAACGTCTTCACGACGAAGTCCTCACGAGGCGCCAGCGGCTCGTTGCCATACGTGCTGCAGGATTGGGTCCTGCCCTGGTACAGGTCACCGTCCAACCACAGACCGAACTTGCCACTAAAAAAAAAATATAAAATATCATTAGTAAATGGCTTTAGAATTTGAATAGGTACATAATAACAAATTCGAATGCTTTAATATATTTCGCTACATTAAACTTTATATCTTCAAAAGATATACTCCGATGATTTCCAGACCATTAAAAAGTTTTAGTCTAGTCTCGTCGTCCAGACCTTATTTATTACAATCAAGAAAATTCGGTAGAAAATTAATTGGTATTTTGGTAAAAATAACATTTTTGCCTGGAAAAATGATGTAATAATGTGAAAAAATGATTAGATGGAGAGAAGAGTGTTTTCACTTTCATCTTCATGTATGGAGTGCTCATACATTAAGAGGAAGTGAAGATCACTCCCCTCTCCATCTTATCATTTTTTCACATCATTACATAATTTTTCCAGTCCAAAATGTTATTTTTTTACCAAAATCTTTACAATAGTCTTTTCACATTACTTTCCTCGCAGAGCTGAGAACAAATTTTTTTAGGAATCCTTAACATAAATATGAGCATTCACTCATATTAACTCGTTCAAATTCGCATAATTTTACATATGCGAAATTAAGTGACATTTAAACTGATCGGACAGGTTTTTCTACTAAATTTTTTTAAATTCAATCCAGCAGCCACTCTGAAATCAAACAATTGAAACAATCAAGCAAAATAATAATTATACGTACTCTCCTGCGCCGATCGCTAAACTCTCATTGTTTCCTTTGATGAAATAAAGATTATCCCCAGTCCAGTTGAACGCTTGGAACCTCGGAGTGAATCTGAACAGTAGGGATTCTCCAGTTCCATAGAAGTGGTCACTTACGTGTAAAGAACAGGAAGTCAGGGCACCAAATACCTGCAAAAAACAAAGAATTTAGTACAATAAACAATCATTTAAACTAATTATATAAATTCAAGCAAGTCCTAAGTTATGAACCAATTACCAAATTTTCACCCACTTCTTCCATTTTTATTTCTGTAGAGTTTTTTTATCGACCTTATCTTGTTTGTATAATCATTTGGAAGTAAAAGTCGACAAGGAAAACGAAGTATTATACAATACAGATTACGTAATGCGTAACTGCAATCGATATAAGATGAAGATGGGAGCTTTGTTTTGTTACATTCCTCATGATAATTAATAGTAATTAATGAAAATACAAGATTAGAGATTCAATGCAAATGTCCCCCCCCCCCCCAAAAAATTGAGGCTTAAATTGCTGGACTTACGCGCTTGGATCTGTAAGCTTCTCATCAATAGTAATGAACCTGATTGCATCTGTTCGACGAGGTCAAAACACCTTTCTCGAATATCATCAACAGACGGTCAACGTCAATCGGGTTAGTAATTAGAATAAATAAGAAAGCGAAGGTGTGACTTAAAAGTAAAATTTCAATCTCCAGGAGTATAAGTATATATTTTGCAACAATTTGTCAATTGGATAATTTGGAAAGCCTCTATTAGACTTCTTTTAATAATAATTCATAATTTCAACTTAAAAGCAAGCTTAAAAGTTTTTTGAAATACAAGAACAGGAACTGGAAGTAGTTTCCAAATGTTTGAATGATTTGAATCAGAAGCGGACTGGGATTTAAAGGGCTGCCACAAACTAACGTACTTGAAAAAAATGAAAAAAGTGAAAAAAGTGACGATGTAATTTGAGCTAAAAAGTGACTAAAAGTGACTTATTTTGAACACAAAAAGTGACTAAAAGTGACTACTGTTCACATAAGAAATTAGATGAAATTCTATTGCTGAATTCGGGGATGAATACCAACGTCACAATTGCTATAATTAATTTTGCAAGTAATGTTCAGACAAACTGCATAATTAATTTTATTATAAGCTGAATAAGGGTCATTCCATTTTATTTCGCCGAAGTCGGTTGAGGCCTAATTTCAAACAATTTTGATACTCACTGAATAATACTCAATGTTTTTTAAACTGATTTATCACATAAATTTAATAAAACACTACACTTTTATTTGATAATTTAATTTACAAAATGCAATGTTACAAAAAAATGTTATATTTATGTGCATTATAGAATAAAGAAAAACTCTACAATGAAAAATTAAATTGAATCAGATCAGACGTATTCAACAGTCTTTTAACCGCAAAAGAAACTTTATTGGGAAATAATGAACGAAAATTCTGTTTTAACAACAACTAAAACATAACCATTTTTCAGCACTTTCATAGCCTTATTAAAACCAGAAAATCATAAATTTAAATAATTTAAATTTTAATATTAAATAGGATTTGCATAATATAGATTACTATATAGATTCCATGCATGAATTATGTACTAAGATTTTCTTTTTTCTTTTACATAACATTTAAAATGATATGGAAAAATGTGAATAGTGACATTTTCCTTTGAAAAAGTGAGTAAAAGTGACGTGAGTGACTGTCTGACAGCTCTGGGGATTCACCAACCGGCCCGGCAGAAGTCGCAAACCAGACCTAAAAGAGGTTCTATGCAATTTTTTTTTAAAAGTTCAAAAGATTTTGAAGGTTTCCAAGGATTTCAACCGATTTCAAGAGACCTAAAAGTATTGCGATTTGATATCACTTCAAAGATTTCATGGGATTTCAGAGGATTTTCAAGGAATTTCAACGGATTTCATAAAATTTTCGAGGATTTCAATAATTTTAAGGGATTTTAAAGATTCTTCATAAGGTATTTTAATGAATTTTCCAGGATCTCAAAGGATTTCTTAAGGAATTTCAAGGAATATCAAATTTCATGTAACTCCACGGGTTTTCATAATATTTTAATGGATTTCAAAGAATTTATACACAGAAATTAGGAGACTTCAAAGGATTTCAAAGATTTGAAGAGATTTTTAAATATTTCACGGTACTTCCATGAATTTTACAGAATTTTTATTATTTTAGGATATTTTAAAGATTCCAATGAATTTTCAATAGATTTCCAAATATTTCATAAAAATTTTAAGGATTTCCAACGGATTTTATGAAATTTACGAGGATTTCAATCATAACAGCGTCAGTCAACCTCCCACCACCGTGACCTCCTATGCCTTTATTGTTCTTTTTCGCGTTTCGAAGCCGAGTTCCCATCCGCTTTTCGACATGGCCGACGCACTCGCTTTTCCTCACAATAAAGTCGTCGCCGTACGGATTCAGGTCTAAAATCCCCTTGAAAGTCTTCGAATCGCCGTCCCCCACATATGTCGTATACCTGGCTCCGTGCTTCTCCATTGACCGTGAAAACATCTCGATAATCCCATCGACCTCCATCTTTCCCGAGCTTCCTTCGTGATTGATGGTGCAGTTCTCAGCATGGGACTCGTACCACGTATTGTATGCATCGATATCTTCATTTCTTAAACTTGCTTTTGCACAACACGCCTGGCATAATTTACTTTTGCAAATAGAGTCTATTACTTTACGCGTGTGTTTGCCAATCAAACTTGCAGCCCCGAACAGTGAAGTAAACCCCCTTTTCTTCCACGTCCCGTCGCCGGAAACGGTCAGGTTCTCAGACTTACTCAGCTCTTTCTCTTGGATTGCAGCTCTTTCTATCGACAAATCGTAAACCGCGGACGATGCATTGTAAATTTTTTCCAAGCAAGCGTAGTATAAAGTGCGTGAAAAATTTCGGCTTATGTCCATCAAACCACAAAACAAATTTACTCCGCCAAATCCAATACCGAGGAGACGCAGTATTAGCACGATACGACGATTTATTTCAAACGTACGCGCCACTCGCGGAGACGAATCAACAAAAACTGTACTGCCGCACTTTTCACAATCCATAGAAACTTGGAAACCGAGTCCTTTATCATTTTTCCGGTCAAATTTGACATCTCCATGGCAGTGTTTGCAAACGATATGTGCAGCAAGTGTTGTGAAGACGGCAAAGAAATTTATAAAACTGTAGCTCAGGGTTTCGTCGATTTCAAACTTCCCCTCTTCCGCGCTTCGAATTTTCTGGGCCGATGTGCTGGCTAATTCAGGGCCTTCAGACGACTGCCGACGTAAATTCTTCGCACGACCGGATAACGACCGCTTCCG
>JAUMHM010000087.1:9146819-9161687 GCA_032362435.1 Melikaiella ostensackeni | reverse complement strand
TAATACGAATCGAGCAAAATCCTTTTGGCAGGACATTCTTAGATGTATTACCTATGAGAAAATTAAAAAAAAAAAAAATCGATTTTTTGAAATCCATTCGGAGGAACACCCCCTTAAGCGTATTAAAAAAGATTCCAAGAAATTTTCAAGAGCTTTAAAAAATGTCAAGGGATTTCAAAAGATTTCAAAGGATTTGAAATATTTAAGGATATTTAAAAATTTTAAAGATTAAAAGAGATTTTAAAATTATCAAGGAATTTCCAAGGATTTTATTGATTTTTAAGCAAATAAAAAATTTCATGTGGTTTTAAAAATTTCCAAGATTTCGAAAGAGTTGGAAGGATTGTATATCAGTGAGAAAAAAAATCATTCTTGTCATAAGCAAAATTTCTTTCAACCAACAAAATATTTGATGGGACGTATTCAGTATGTACTACATTTCATTGATTCAAGAAATCTTTTTTCTCAGTGTAAGGCCTATAAAGTGTTGGAATATTTTAAAAGATTCCAGGGGATTTTTAAGGGATTCCGAAGGATTTTATAAGATTTCCGAGGATTTCAATGACTTTAAGGAATTTTAAAAGCTCTTAATGTATTTTTTTTTTAATTTCCAGGAGTTCAAGAAATATCCTCAGATTTCATGGAATTTCACGGGTTTTTTCAAGGAATTTTATGGGATCTCAACGGATTGTGAAAATCTGAATCAATTTTATAATATTTTAAGGGTTATCAATGAATTTCATAAAATTTAAGGAATTTTAATAGGATTTCCAAGATTTCAAGGGATTTTTATTATTTTCAAGCACCAAAAGTTTTTCGCTTAAATAGATAGTTCTAAACTAGACGGGACTAGATTCATATTTAGACTCTATTTATTGGACTAAAGAAGTTCGTATGTAATTTTTATGTTAATAAATAAGTGAAAAAACTCAAAGGAAGAAAGATATTCCAGTTTTATGGATCTTTTGATGGGAAAATAAGAAAACTTACATTTCCTTCTGTATCCTCGATAACGAGGAGAATAGGGCTTTCAACTTTGGCCATTTTCCTGTACATGCTGTTGAGACTGAAGCCATGTTGGCTTGTGCTGAAGACCAAGGTCCAGAGATATCCTTCCGCCCTGGCGGGTAAATGCCGACAAAGATGTTCTCTGTGATCGTCACTGAGTATTTCTGTGGTACCAACTAGGTCTGGGACGATAATTTCCGTGTCGAGGGAGACTGCACTGTTTGCATAAAGGGCTCTCCTGAGCTCTTCACTCATAGACAGCACCTGCAAAATTTGAAAAATATTTTTATTCACTCGTTCATCATGATTCTAAATAACTACTAATTCGTCCAACACCAACTTACAATTTCTTATGATTTGAAAGACAGGGAAAAAATTTAGTTAGAGAAAAATTAAATAGATTTTCTTTTTGATTCATTTGGAGGTAATTCAATAATAATTATTGTCGATGCAATTAATTTATTGATTGCATCAGCGTGCAACGATTGTAATTTTATCTTTGATCCATTATGCAAAAGAATATTCAAATAACTCGACTCCTATCCAACATTTCCTTGTTTGAACTTTAATATAACTACTTTTCATAATTTTTTAAATCCTAGCAAAGATAAATATTCCTTATCTTAAAACAATTATCCATCAAAGATTAAAGTTGTTTAAAAGAGATTTTAATATACTTTTCGTTGCACGCGATGCGATTTGAAAATTTGGTACCAAATTGGATTATCTGGTTTTCTAATTTCTAGGGATCACCTAAAAAATCTAATTCTAGATCTATTTCTAGACAGTAACTAGGGCACATCTACAATGTATCAAGTGTAGTGTTGCAGTTGTCAGTGTTTAAACAGTTTGGCACGCGTTAAAGAAAAGTAGTTCACATTTAATTTTGGTTCATGAATAACAAGAAGCGAAGACAACCATTCGACTGAAGAAGATTTTCCTATCTCATATTCTAGAACAAATGAGAAAGTAAAAAATAATTGTTGAAAATAAGGATAGAGCTTAAATAAAAAGTTGATTATTAATAAGATTAGACAAGAACTTTTATGTAAGCTCATAATCCAATTCCTCTAAATCCGAGTCCAAATCAGATTCGAAGGTAAATAAAAATGACAAATCCATTCGATTTTTCCTCCCCAAATCTTCGGCTTTTGATTAATCTATCACAAAACTTGCTTACGAGTAGATAAAAAAAGGTAGACTGGTAGTAGAGTGGATTATTTTCTTTCGTTAGATTGCGATAACGGTTAACACAATTTGTTAAGGAAAGAAAAATCATTATGTCAATATGTGTAAGAACCTGGGGCGTTGAGCTGAATCACGAGTTGTTTAATTATTTATTAAAGAAATATTGCAATTGCGATAAAATGACATGCGGAATGTTCATCGATAAAAACAGAACTGTTGCTTGAAATGAGACAACTTTAAAGATGACTCTTTCTCTTCGAATGAATATTATTAATCAAATTCAAATAAACTTCAAGAGTAATGTTAATTTATCCTTTTTATATCAAAAATAAATTGATTAGTTATTCAAATTATTGCACGGAAGCTTAATAAAAACAGATGACGTATTTTCGAGAGACGAGAGCAGAAGAATTGAAATCAATTATCGTTATCTTCCTGTCATAACGATAAGGATTTTTACGAACGATAACCTCGCATTCTCTGTAAAAAAAAAGCCACTGAAAATAATAAACATGTCCACTTTTCTAAATATTTTTATTTGCTAAAATTTCTCATTTTGAATATAAGGAATATCCAATACTAGAATATTTAGATTCAGTAATAAAAATCTAATACACTGGAACCTTCTTTTAACGGCCCTCCATTTACCGTCTTCCGAGATGAGAGAGAGGCGCGTGAGCTCAGCGGAGTTCAGTAGTTTCAGCATATTTCGCATTTATTTTTAAATACACGCGGAAAACTCTCTTTTCATTAATTAGTATTCATTATTAAAAAAGGTCCATCCTGTATGACAACAAAAATTCACATTTGTACAAAATACAGTCAATTCATATTATGTATTCTTACTGGAAATGGTTCATACTGCCCTAACTGTTTACATCTTAGAAATTCTTGGAAGAGCCTCACAGTCATAGCAGGCCACACCCAAGACCGCCGTTAAACAGAGGTTCCAGTCTAGTTAATTTTTATTAAATTCGAAAATTGTGAGATTTAATTTAGATTCAGGAACTGTTATCAAACTGATTTGATAAATTGTTTTGTTGGTCGTCGGGAAGATAATCCGATTGAATGAAACTATTGCGACTGCAACAAATGAAATGAATTTATAATTCATATCTGCTGAGACAGCTAAACCGATTAGATTAACTCGGTCCAGCTGCATCATCCGCTTATTTGAATATCTCAACAATAGGAAAATTTCCGAATTAAGAGAAGACTTTGTTATTCTACAGTTTTCAATTTTTATTATCAAGAACACTTATTGTCAAGTTTTGATGGATGCCAGAAACGCAAAATAAACTTGAGACATTCGATCAGAAATATATATCTGGTATTACACAAAGCGGATATTTACACGTTCGATAAAAAAAATCAAACCAAAAAATATGTAGCTTTTTCCCTGGTTTCGTGTCTAATCTTGACTTTTTATTCTTATTTCCACGACTAATCGTCACGACTCCGATAATATATAATTTTGTGAAGAATTTTTTTTAATCCTGTATATTTCATGCACAAAAAACTCTTCAGAGCAAAATTTTCGTACTTTCAACTACAAATTGCAATTATGAAAATAGTAAAAATAGCTTCTTTTTTTGTAAACATGTTTTTTTTTCAGAATAATTTGCCTTTCTTGGCTGATAAGATTACATAAATGATTATAAAATACGAATTTTACGATTTTTTAACTTGGGACCAGAAGAAATAAACAAAAACGATTTCCTAGAACGTCTCGCAATCTCTTTGTTTTTATTGGTTGATGTATTTGGCACTTTATGTGGGCGAACAAATTGGCGACATTGCACGTGAAGCTTTCTATTTGCCTGTGTCTATTAACACCTGGATCATCTGGTTTTTTCTTGAAGTCAGCAAACAAATGTGAGAGACTTCTGGAAGAAAATTTCCTTATTGAAACTGCATTCAAGAAATAATTATTTTCCTATGTGCTTGAAGTTCTGAACGTTCAAATGAACGAATTTTTTTACTGACAGCTTTGTAAACTAGAAACAGTGCTAAAATGTTTATTTACTTATCTTTGGAATAATAGAAAATTAAAAGAAACGTATAATATAATATTTTAAATTGTGGTTGGAAAAATATTTATGGATAAAATAGAATTGGGAAAAAATATTTAGTTCATTGGAACGTTCAGAACTTCAGGTACATTATTTTCCTTTAGTTTCGAACTCGGTAAACACCAACTTAAAGCATTGCGATAAATTTCAATTTTATCTACATCTTTATAGTATTTCTTCAGGGTTACAAAAAGAAAATTAAAAAATGTGCGTAGCTGAACTTGAATAATCTGGATCCGTAGTTAAACTTGAAAAAATTCCATTCTCTGAAAAGAATAAACACCACTTTTTTCAAGTTTAAACTGACAATAACTTCTGTGTTTACTCGAGACTCTGCTACTTGAACCGAGATTAATCAGCTCTTGCGCAAATTAGCTAATATTTACGACGATAAAAGTCGATAGCAGTCCGACTCTCACGAATGTTTCATATATTTAAAAAATTATTTTTCAAATAATTGAGAAGCAAGGCAATTTTTGTGAGAAAGTTTATATTATATTGCAACTGCTCTTTATCAAAATAAATAAATAATATCGCGAACTAGAAGAAAGGAATTATAGTTCAGTCTATCCCACCACCGCTGTCACCCTTTTTTCTATTTATTATTTTTTTAATAAATAAAGTTGAGAATCGTTTCTTTAAGCATCGCAAGTGTTTAATTATCTTTTAAGCTATCGTGAAATGATGAAGATTTACGTAATCGCATTACGAGCATTATATCCGTGCTTTAAGGTCAGAATTTGCGTACCAACGCCTCGAGTTCAGATTCAAATTGACCTTGTTTTTCTTCTCGTTCCTTCTCACGATTTTAGATAAGTACTCTGATGCAGGAGTCTTATCGGTGTCTACTACAATGTGTTATTATTATTTATCGCAATAATTAATGATGTACAAACCGGAGCACGTGCCAACCGACATGAATGATTTATTAACCCTGACACAATTGCAGGGCTGCCACAACCTAATTTACTTGAAAAAAGTGACATATTTTCACCAAAAAGTGACAAAAAATTACTAATTTCTAAACCATAAAGTGACTAAAAGTGTCTAATATGTACTAATAATGTGAGTTAATGTTCTTTTGAATTCAAAAGAATTTGATGGAATTTATAAGAATTCCAGGTGAATTTTAACGAATTCAGGATGAATTCGTAAGAATTAAGAATTAATTCAAAACAATTCTAGTTATATTCAAAAGGATACAAATAATTTAAAAAAATTCAATTGATTGCAGTAAAATTGGAGCGAATTTAGAAGAATTTAAGAGACTGGCGGAAATCATAAAATCTTTAGTGAATTAAACAAAATTTTGGAAATCAAAAACATTTCCATGAAACTGAAAAAATAGGAGTAAACAGAATTTTGGCAAATTCAAGTGAACTGAAAAAAATTTAAAACTATTTACAAAAATTAATTGAATTTATTAAATTTGAAGTGAACTTGCAAAAATTCAAGGGAATTCAAAAGAATTTAAAAGAATTCAGGATAAATTAACGAAAATTCTGGCTGATATAAAATTAGAACGAATTTCGAAAAATCTAAGGGAGTTCCCGAGAATTCAAGGAAATTCATACGAATTCAAGATTAAATAAAAAGAATTTAGGGTAAATTTAGAATAATTCAAGTAGAAGGAACAAATTTCTATAAAGTAAATAAAATTCCATTCAATTCCATAAGCAGATAAATGGTAGTGAATATAATTAGTGAATTTAGAAAATTTTAATGAAAATGAGAAAAATTCCATTGCTTTCAGTAAAATTGGAGTGAATTTAAAAGAATTCAAGGAAATTCCAGAGGCTGACGTAGTTCATAAGAATTTGAGTAAATGCAACAAAATTTTTAAAATAAAAAAATTTCCATCGAATTGAATAAAATGGGAAGTGAACGCCATTCAGCGCGAATGCAACAGAATTGAGCTGCATTGAAAAAAAATTTTAAAAAAAACAATGAAATGAATGAGATTTGAGTGAATTTAGAGGACCTGAAAATAATTCAAAACTATCCAAAAAAATTAATTGAATTCTTTAAATTTGGAGCGAATTTTCAAAAATTCATCAAGGGAATTTGAAAGAGTTCAGGATAAATTAATAATAATCTGGGTGAATTCCAAATGAATTCAAAAAATCCAAAATATTCCATTGATTTCAGTAAAATTAGAGCGAATTTAGAAGAATTCAAGGGAATTCCAGAGAATTCGAGGAAATTCATACGAATTCAAGATTAATTAAAAAGAATTCAGGGTGAATTTAGAATGATTCAAGTGAATGGATCAAACTTGTTAAAATTCAAAAAAATTCCATTGAATTCAGATAAATGTGAGTGAATAGAATTAGTGAATTTAGAGGAATTTCAGGAAAATGAGAAGAATTCGGTGAAATTCATAAAAATTCAAAGTTAATTTTTAAAAAATTCAAGTGAACTGAAAACCATTCAAAATGTTTTTAAAAATTCATTGAATTCATTAAATTTGGAGTGAATTTAGAAGAGTTCGAGAAGAATTCAAACAAATTCAAGAGAATTCAAAAGACTAAAAAAAATTTTGTATATATGAGTAAGAATTCAAGGGAATTCAAGAGAATTTAATGAAATTCATACAAATCCAATGTGAAATAAAAATAATTCAAGTGAATTGAAAAAAATGTTTAGTATCCCAAAAATTCCATTGAATTCAGATAATTGGGAGTGAACAGAATCAGTGAATAAGAATCTGATAAAATTCATAAGAATTTAAGCTAAATTTAAAAGTCTTCAAGGTGAATTTAAAAAAAATTGAAAATCCAAAAAATATTGGATTTCAGAGGATTTCAAGGAAATTTCAAAGAATTCAGGGTGAATTAACTCAATAAAATGCAGAAATAGATATAGACCTGAATTCTATAGTGGTTAGCCCTTGGGTTCTCTGTTTTAATTTATTGAATGAAAAGTGATTGAAGTGATTTTGTCATTTAAAAAAGTGACTAAAAGTGACTTAAGTGACTGTGTGGCATTCTGCAATCGCGACGAAAAAAGGACAACTAGATTTTCCCATTTGCCAATATAATGCAAAATTTTATTTTTTGTTAAAAAAATCTTGTAATGTCTTCTTTGCCTCTTCTTGAACTGGTTGAAATAGTTGATTAGTTTAAGAAAACAAGAAATAATGAAAATTTAAAAAAAAACAGTTGAAGACTAAACTATCATAGATAAAATATTCTTGAAATTGGATCATCATTTTTGCTAATCAAATATCTGATAGAAGATATCAATTTTTTGCCATGACCCTAGGAATGAGGTGAAAGATAGAAACAGAAAGTTAATTGCGGACTATGAATTTACAAAATAATAATCACAAAGCAGCTTGCAAATTGCGAAAATTTTCCTCAAACGAATGTATTATTTTTAGAAAAGTGGATTTTAATTTGCCATTTTAATCATTTCTTCCGACCGAATGTTTTTAAATATGATAAGTATCTAGATCAAATTATTTAATACGAAACACTTAATTGAAAATGAATAGATAATTCTAAAAGACATTATTACCCAATCGAGTTAAATAATTACTATATTTTATTGACAAAAAGATAATTGAACAATTATCTGGAGTAAATTATTCCAGCTTCTTCGATATCAGAATCACAAAATTGAGCAAGTTTCTTTTCAAATAATAAAGAGTCCAGAGTCGAATTTTAAGCACTGAATGCATTTATGATTTTCTTGATCAATTACGCAAAGTTGTTTTGAAATTATTTTTTTCGTGCGACAATAAGTCATTTATTAAAACAACTTATCAGACAGGGTCAGCAGATAAAATCGTCTTTGACGTGCTCAGAGTGCTTTGTTATTTATAGTCCGATAATTTATGGTAAGTCCACGTGGTTTTTTGGGATCTTGAGTTTGACCAGTTTCGAAATAATTGATAATATTGGTGCCAATTATGTGACTTGTGATTCGACCGGTTGACACGAATTGAGCTTGTGACCCAGTGATAAGTTAATTTCGAGATCTAGGAGCACTTCAATATTACAGATTAGTGGATTGCAATTTTTAGTGAAATAAATCAAGAGAATGTACCATTTGAGTCAGTGAAACTTAAACTATAAAAGTTATATTTTGATATTTTTAAATTATTTATTAATCAATATACAATAAATAAATTCCTGAAGAGGTCAAAAGTAAAAATGTGGATATTAGATTTCAATTTCTTTGTAATATAGTCATTTAAAAAGACATATTTTATCAACAGGAAAAAAATAAAATGAAGGAATAATTTGATTTGGAACCTGGATTACTGTTGTAAGATTCTAAACAATACACTAATTATCTATAAAGGCGTGTCGTAACCTTATACTTATCACATCACTGACCTAACTCACTCTTCGTATTTTCATAACAGCAGGTACAACCAGTAGCAACAAGTAATAAACTTCCTTTATAGATTCTCAAGCCATTTTCAAACCGACAGTAAAAAAAGGAAAGAAATGCAATAAACTTTTGAAATAATTAACGGAAAATATGCTTACATTAAAAAATTTAAATATTTGAATTTAAAAAGATCTTTAGATTTACTTTATTTAAATAATCCATATAACAAAATTGAAACAAAATTGTAGCACAAAATTTAAAAGAATTTCCACGGTTCATGTAAATCAATTCGCAATTTACTAACTTTAAATAATGAAATATTTTCCTTGAAATTTTCCTATGAAATAAAAAGATTGAGCTTCAATACTCAAAAAGTGGCCTTCAATTAATTTTTCAAAGAGGAATTTTCAAAGACGAAATTAATTTTAAAGCACTACTGATATTTTCATAGTTTAGTCCTATAAATTTGTATTTGACACTAAATAATCTAAGTTTAATAGAATTTTAAAATTACGGAATTTAAAAATATTTTAACTGGAAGCCATCCACATTCGAAACTCTTTGATGTCCAAAGCCTACAAATTAATTTGTCGAAACAAAATAATTGTTTTCAAAATGAAAATTAATCCGAATCACCACTGATATTTTTTTATATACCTAACTCCCATAAATTTGATTTTCACAATTAAATTGAATTATGAAAGAATGATAAGAGCTGTGTTTAATATTAATGAAAACCATAAAATATAAATGAAATATATTTGATTTCAATAAAATGGTTCTCTGAAACTTTTAAACCGATCGAATAAATGTTTTAATTTCTAGCCAAGGACTTATTTTAATCCAATAGATCTGACTTTAGAAATCACCTTATTGTTAGATTTATCGTAAGAAGATATGGAACAGTTTTAATCCTAGAAAAGGATGATATCTTCAAACAAGGTTGTAAACATCACAAAAACCTTGTAGTCAGAAAAAATTACTAAAAAAATTAAGTCCAACCGAATTTTAAGTTAGGAATCAATCTAAAATTTTATTAATTATCTTCCTTCAAATATTGCTTTCAAGAAAGTATTTAAATGTTATCTTTTCTAGAAAAAAAGGAAATTGATGAATCTCATCGATTTTTCTTCGAATTAAAAAAACTTAAAGATTTATAACAAGATTAATTTTCTCCTTGAGTTCTTATTTGATGCACGATAACCAGGTTCGAACCGAACATCAATAAATAAAGTACTGAATGATAGATTGAAACAGAAGTATTTTAATTGAAATTTCCAATATCCAATATCGAATGAATTAATTGAGCCTCTCTTATATTTAATTTCAGAGCAGTTGTGTTTACTGTTTCTAAGAGGTTAAATTGCGGACTCACAATATTTGATAACTTACTCAAATTCTTGAAATTCAAAAGTTTAATTTTTTCCTGGAAGTTAATTAGAGTGTCAAAATATGACGAATTCTGACTTGAAATAGGGATTAGTTTTGTAAATGCTCTTTTGATGAATCAAAATGAACATTGTTTTCCAAAATTGCCCCTTACGTATCAAAAATTACCTTTCCTGTTCTAAAGTGAACCTAAAATTAAAATTGTAATTCTTTAAGAAAGTTACCAGTTCCACCACGGAACTATAATTCTTTTACAAAATTCTTTGCGAAAATTTCCTGTTCTAAAGTTTAAATTTTGATTCTTTACAGAAATTTCCTGTTCCAAAGTGAAAATTATAATTCTTCACAGAAATACCCTGTTCGAAAATAAAAAATGATAATTCTTTGCGGAAATTTCCTGTGCCAAGTCACAATTACATATATTTCCAAAAATTTACTGTTCTAAGTCAAAATAATATTTATTTACAATATTTTCTTTTATAATTTTGAAATATAGAAACTCCTTGTATCTAAAATTTGGAAGAGGGAAGTTTCAAATTCTGACAAATTTTTATTTGCACAAAAAAAATTTTTAATTGAAACAAATTCTGATTTGGAGCGAAAACAAATTTTTAAATTTAAACGAATTCTGAATTGGAACAAGGAATTTTTAAAATCGGACGAATTCTGACTTGGAACATGGATTGGTTTTGTAAATTCACTTTTTATGAATCAGAATTATGTAAAATTATTTTCCAAAATTTCCCCTTACATATCAAAAATTACCTGTTCAAAGACAAAATTATAATTCTTTTAGAAAATTCCCTATAGCACGTAACAATTACATTTGTTTCCAAAAATTCCCTGTTCCAATTCAGAATTGTATTTATTTAGAACATTTTCTATTATAGTTCAGAAATATAGTAACTCCTTGTTCCCAAAATTTGAAAGAGGAAAGTTTGAAATTCTGGCAAATTTTTATTTGCACAAAAAAGAATTTTTTAATTCAAACAAACTCTTGATTTGGAACAAGGAATTTTCAAAATCCGATGAATTCTGATTTAGAACATGGATTTGTTTTGTAAATTCTCTTTTTATGATTCAGAATTAAAACTATTTTCTAAAATTTCCCCTTACGTATCAAAAATTACCTGTTCCAAGACAAAATTATAATTCTTTTAGAAAATTCCATATACCAAGTCGCAGTTGAATTACTTTTTAAAAATTCCCTATTTCAAGTCAGAATTATAGTCATTTACAACACTGTCTATTATAATTCACAAATATAGTAACTCCCTTTTTCCAAAATTTGGAAGCGGAAAGTTTCAAATTCTGACTTGGAAAAGAAATTTGGTTAAATTCCTTTCTTCTACATCAGGATTGAAATCTTTTTCCAAAATTCCCATTCCATGTTAAAAATTCCCTGTTCCAAGTCAAATTATAATTCTTCACGGAAACTCCCTGTTCTAAAGTAAAAATTATAATTCTTTTAGAAAATTCTTTACTAAAATTCTCTGTTTCAAGTCAGGATTGTAGTTTTCAGTCAGTCAATGTAATTTTTTACGTGAATTTTTTATATTTCTTTTATTTATTCCCTGTTCCAACTCAGAATTAGAGTAATAAAATATATGAAACCACTTCTAATATGCATTTTAGTACATTCGAGAGAGAAATCTCCGTCACTGAGTCGAATTCCCGGTTATTTCCCGGTTTTCCCGATTTCCCGGTCAAGTAAACAACCTGAAAATATATGTATGAAACCACTTTTAATTTGCACATTAGTCCATTCGAGAGAAAAAACCGGTCACTGTATCAAATTCCCGGTATTTTGCCATTTCGCGGTCAGTTAGACACCATGTTCATTCACCTTTCCCTTAAATTGAAAAAATACATTTTTCGGGTATTTTGGTGCTTTTTTGTTATATTGAAATTTAAAAAATGAAATAAATTACTAAATTAGTAAAATTGAAAAATAATTCAATTTCAGAGGAAATTTGGTTTACCTGCTGTTAAAATCAAGCCTGCTTTAATTTTAAAAAATTTCTCAAAACGCGGATATCGATGCATGTGAGTATAATTTTAGATCCAAGGAAAAAGTGATCTCGTTCGACTGAAAAGGTCGTAGAGCCTGAATCGGTAATTAAATGAGATACCGAGATACGAGAGGAAGCTATTGGCCTCCACCGATTCTTAACGGGGCCACGATTTATGGAGTCAAACTATGTATCAACAAGAAGAAGAAAAATCCAGTTTCCAAATTCCAACCAGGGAATTCCTAAAATCTCAGTCTTTCTATTTTTATATCAAAATTATCATTTCAACTTATGAAAAATGTTTTACACTCAGGGATTACAAATAGGACGCTGCTACAAGTCCGTCTAGACGGACGTTTTTGACAAAATTAATTCATCCGGCTACAGTACACTGCCAGTAGCCGGACGAATTGATCCAAAATAATTCGTCCGGCTACAACAGAGTGCTCCCATGTTTAGAGCTGGAAAGGGGTCAAATTGTTGCCTATTTTGTATTTTTGCCTATTTTAACACTCCCGACCGATTCCGAGCAGTGAATGTTAATCTTGCGAAGGTTAAAAACCAGTATTGCCAAAATCTCTTATAGCCGGACGAAATTCCTTGGAGGTATTTTATCCGTCTAGCCGGACGTATAGACGAAATTTAGCATCCGTCTAGACGAACGTTTAGACACTTCGAAATAAAAATGTGCACATTTTTACTGTATTAATTAAGTGAAGAAAAGTATTTAAGTAAAGTTCACTCAAGTCCGATGCAAACTGTACGATGCGTACTGAAAATGTTCTTAAAAATAAAACATAAATTTCAAGTAACCATTCTGCAAATGAAAAATTCAATCTTTCGTTATATCCTGGAAATCACAATAGAAAACAGAAAAACTTTAAAACAAAATATTATAGGTTATGTTTTGCACCCATTCGTTTTCACTAAGTTTAATGTCGAAAGTACATCTTTATAATGTTAACCCTTAGCCGGCACACATATCTGGACGTAACATAGCTGGCACACTGGGGTCAAAATGACCCTAGGTATAAAAATGCTTGCTGCAAAGGGCCAATTGATTATTTTAATGTGCGAAAATTCCCAAATATTCTCTGATACTCCCTTCAAAAGGTGTTATCGGTTATTTTGTTCAAACTTAATATTTACTATGAAAAAAAATGTTGAAGATGAGCAAAAAAAAATTAAAGAAAAAATTTGAAACTTGAAAATTCGAAATTTGAAAGAAATAAGCAACCTTTTCAAGTCCTAAATGGTCTTAAGTTGAGGTGAAATCGGTTTGGGGTCAATCTGACCCCAGTGTGCCAGCTAAGGGTTAAAAAAACTATCTTAATCCCTTTAGAGATAATCCACGCAATAAGTCAAATACTGTGAAATCGACAAAATAAATCCTTGAAATCCTTATTCTATAATCTATGCTTGACCCTTCATGAGCTTTTGACATAACACATAACGTTACATGAATATACACAATTAGATAAAATAAATTAACGCGGAATTGAATGTAGATAATATTTACAAAACACATGAGAATAATTTAATATTTTTAAGAAACCTAACCTGATTCATCTTCCTTGTCAGATCTGTCTTGCTCCTGACGATACCTTTCCTCCTTGCCAACCGACTGAAGTTTCCGTCTTTCAGAAATTCTACTTTTCATCTTCTTCCCTTTGGCTGACATTCAGGCTTTCTCGTTTATAATAATATCAAAAGTAATTCACGCAACTTTTTACCTTGTACTTATGTACAATCACAATCCTTTTCTAATTTGAAGGTTATGTTCAGCGCCTGGGAATCACTATCAGCTGTGGTCCAGAGTTCAGGGAAGTACTTTGTATTTGTATCACCCACCTTTCTTATTTCTAACAGAACAAGCTATATAGTATATATCGGTATATAGACACTAATTTTTATAAACTTCGATAACGGAACAGAAGTGTCATTAATTCTTCGAATTTTTGCACATAAATCTCCTAAACTACTACTATTTATTAATTTTTTTCGTAAAGATCGAAATAAAATCTAAGAAAGTAGTAGTATTTAATTTTTTACATGCAGATCAAAATAATAAGGAAATTTGAAAATTAAAAAACGAAATGCATGCCGGTGTCGCTATCGTTTGGTGTTTTGCGCAATTCCCCCACCATCGCACTGACAGATGCATCCAAACAGTGATAATATTTACGTTGTGTGCGTTAATCGCGAAGTGACATTTTGTAAATAACATTGCATTTGGAACAAACCTGGAAGATTGATAGTTACAAATAACCAATAAGAGCTGTAATTTTCTGTCGCTTGCGATTGCAAATAATATTAGTCCCCGAATATTTGTTCTAAAAACATACTGAAAAGGCTTTCAGTAAAACATGAAACGTGTGTCGGAATGAATTTGTCAAAAATTTAGGTTATTGATATGGACATGACGATTTTTACATTCTCATCATCAAAGAAGGTATTAGATTTGTGTAAAATTCGACCCCCCACCCCCCCGTTTTTATCATATGTCCACGTTTTGAGACCCTCTGAACCCGAAAAACAGGTTTTCACGAATGTGGCTGTACGTATGGCTGTATGGCTAACTGTGAACACGATAACTTTTGAAAGAATTAATCTGTTGGATTGGCCTTCAATACACTCTCTTAGTGTCGAAAACTGAAGGTAAAGTTCGTTAGCTAGCCATTTTGGATGAAAATTAAAAAAGTTGGACCATTTTCAAAATTTTTGAGACCATTTTTTTCAAAATTCAAAAATTATATGTACGGCTATTCGTAGTACTCAAGAAGTCGAACAATTTAGCCTAATGATTTTTTTCGATAAAAAGAAAATTATGAGATTTATAGCATTTTCAAAATTTAAAA
>JAUMHM010000087.1:9128363-9145067 GCA_032362435.1 Melikaiella ostensackeni | reverse complement strand
AGACTTTATATTTTTACTCACTATATCAATTATATTATCACTGTCAACGTATGGTAAACAAGATTTCAAAAATTCCAAGGGATTTGAAAAGATTTAAAAGATTTACAATGATTTGAAAAGACATGATGTTTACTAATATTTTCGCCTACCAAATTCCCGATTTTTCCCCTGTAGTAAATATCAAATCTCCTCTTATTCCTCTTCTTTCTAGTACACTTAGAAAAATACTTTAAACAATTCAGCGTTCTATAAACAAAATGATATTTTTGTTATTTATGGTGTCTAAAACTTACAAACAAATGTAATACAATTTCGATGTTTTAATTTGAATTTCAATTTCTGACATTATCAAAATTGAAAATCTTATAGAATTGCGTAGTTATAAAAAATAACAACTGTGATATTAACTAAATCTACGCAGATTTTATGCATTGCGATTCTTATTATATTTAAACAAAATAATATAATGGTTAATATAATATAATTGTTATCCACTGAAATTTTTAAACTCTTTAATGTACTTGGAAATCCGATAAAATCGCGTATTTTAAAAAAATAATGACTGTAATGTCAACTAAATCTACGCAAATTGTATGCATTGCGGTATTTTCTTATATTTAAACAAAATAATATTTTTGTAATTTATTGTGCCTAAAACTTACAAAAAAAAAAAATAAAACAATTTTAATATCTTCATTATTTGCGCAGATTTGGTTAACATGACAGTTGTTATTTTTTATAAAAAATTTAAATAAAATAAAAATTAATATTAATTATTAATAATAATATTAATTATTAAATTAATTGCATTGTTATTCTAATTGGTAAATAATTCTTAAATATAATTATAAATTTATTTGATATTAGCGATTAACTATTGATTAATTACTGAAGTGATTACAAAAAACTTTCTTTAATCTTTCATATGACGGTTCAATTATTACATGTGTTTATAACATAGTGAATGTAAAATTCACTTAGTACTAAAATAAATAATTTTATAGAGGTTTTTCTAATCAGCCCTCACTAATTATTCAATAATTAATTGCTAATACAAAAGAAATGAAAAATTATATCTAAGAATTATTTACCAATTAGAATACCAAAAATAATAATTAACCAAAGATACAGGTATGTTTATAAAAGACCGTGTCTAGGTTCACCGAGATTCGGTGCGCGTAGTTCAAATATTTTCGGTGTGCCTAGACATTTCGTTATAAAAAATAACGAATGTGATTTAAATAAATCTAAGCAGACAATTAAGCATCGAAATTGTATTATATTATCAATATGTCGAAAAAAATCAGAATAATAAACTGCAAGAGGGCTACAATCATGTTCCGAAACTCTGAAGCAATATTATAATATAACTAAATTTATTTTCACTGGACCCTAAAGTATAATTTTCATCAATAATCTTAAGCGATCAACACAATAACTTAGTTCAGCAAAACTCAAAAATATTTACATTTTTAGTTTTGAAGTAAAAAAAAATTCACAAAAGAAATTTTCAACAAATCTTAATTTAATAGCCGGAAATAATGTACAAGATTATTTCAAAAAATATCACTAATCTATATGTCCTAATTTTGAAAATACAACATAAAGTTTATTTTGGAAAGTCATTATTTATAAAAACATTTAAGAAATTATGAAAGGTCTCAAATTAAATAGGACTCGCACAACAAAGTTGAATTTCATAATAATTAATTATTAATTATAATAATCTCTTAGCGAATACCATTTGTTCACAGAATAAACATTGTTCTTCATTGTTATAAAATTTTTAAAATATTATAATTTCCGAATACTTTTTTTATCATTTACATACAATTCTTTAATTTATTTGTCTTGTTATCACGCACGGTGGGCTTGGATTGAGTTCAACCCAAAAAGGGCTTGCACTTGTTTTTCTTCTGAAATCATTTCAGTGATGCCTCACGATTATTTTGAGAACAAAAAGAAAAAAATCGCTGGAGGGATTGTTGAATAAACTTTATTTATTTTTTCAGATTATTATGTACATTTTCGTAAAAATAACTCCAAAAGTCTGAATATGAGTTCAAGCAGACTTGACTTCTATCAAATCTAAAAAAAAAATAAAATGTTATCTCTCGTACGTCCGAAGTTATAGCGCGTTGAAAAATATATATTTCAGGAATTACGAAAGATTTTCAGATTTTGTACGTTATTTTATTACTCTTCTTATTACAAGAATAACTTTTAACGCACATTGCAGTAAAAACGAGATTTGAAAAAAAAACTTACTTTTTAACGAGCTTTCATAAAAGCGTGTATGTATTTTTCAACATGCTATAATTTCTGACGTATGAGAGGTACATATAACATTTTATTTTTTTTTAGATTTGCTTGTATTCAAGTCTGCTATAACTAATCTGTTTTACTATTTTGTCTGCAATGCACAGGAAATATGTTATTTCATAAAAACTGAACTAAATTTTTTGGTTGACGATTTTTTCAGAAAAAAATAAATTACGAAGGCTGTATCTCCTAAACTATATGGGATGAAAAATTCTTTATCGTTTACTTTTACGGGGAATTTAATGCACCTCAACTTTTGTTTTGACAAATTTTAAGCAGCATGCTCTAAAGTAAGGAAATATTTTTAAAACTAATAAAAACTGCAATTTTTCACACTTTTTCCAAAATTTTAATGGGTCCCGGATGTCCAAAGGTGTTTAACGTTTGCATACCTTTTATTGATGCCAAACTACAGAGTGTAAGCTACAAAAGCACCATTTGGAATTTTTTTTACGAAAATATACTTAATAACCTGAAAATGAAAATGAAACATTAAGTTTATTACTACACAGATTTTAAGTGATTTTGAAAGATTTCAAGAATTTGAAGAAATTACTAGTGCAATTTCAGAGAGAATTTCAATTTTTCAGGGGGTTTCAAGGTTTAATCAGATTTCAAGAGATTTTATGGGATTTCAAAAGATATTAAAGGATTTCGATGGATTGTTCGGGATTTTGAGGGATTTCAAGGAATTAAGAACGATTTTCGCGGATTACAAAGAATTTAAAAAGATTTCGAAATATTGTAAAAGAAGTCACGGGATTTCGAAGGATTTCAAAAGATACAAAAGTATTTTCACGAATTTCGAAGGATGTCAGGGGATTTTAATTGGATTCCGAAGATTTGAAGGGATTTGAACAAATCTCATAAAATTTCATGGAATTTCAAAAGATTTCGAAGGATTTCATCGTATTTTAAGAAATGTAAAGCGGATTAGATGATTTCACGGGATTTCAAAAGATTTTAAGAGATTTCAAAAGATTCCAAAGTATATCCACGGCTTTTAGAGGATTTCGTAAGATTTCAGAAGATTCAACGGAATTTCAAAGAATTTCAGAATATTATAAATGATTTTAAAAGATTTCCACAGATTTTAAAGGATAATTCAAAAGAGAAATTTCAAATTTCAAAAGAGATGCAAGTTTAACAGGCTTCAAATTCGAAAATAACGCACAAATTTCAATTTAGAAATCTCGACTGATAGCCACCCAAGTTTGAAATCAGTTCTAAATTGAAAGGCCACTTAATTAAAAAATCACCAAAAAATTAAAAACCTGCAAATTTAAGACATCCAAATTTGAAAGAGTTAAAATTTTGGAAGCAAACGAATTTCCATCTAATCAAATTTGAAATCCTTTGAATTGGAAAGCAAAATTTGAACGGCACATAATTCGAAACTAATCAAAATATTCGAGCAATAAAATGTTTATTTAACCCCAAGTAAAAATTTACTTTTAAGTAAAATTCCTAAGATTTTAAAAAGAAAAGCTTTTTAAAATAATCAGATTATAGAGAAGACAAAAATTTAAAGGATTCACATTTTAAAATATTCTAACTTCAACTGATTATCATCTAAATTCAAAAGTGGTAATATTTGTAAATCCTTAAGTTTGGAAAACCATAAAAATATGTTTTTGATAGCTAAAATATTGTTTACGATGAATTAAAATTTAAAATAGTAAAAATTCCCTTTGTAACTCGCAGAGAAGACTTAATTAAAAGTCTTGTTCTTTTTGACTTATTATTAAATAAAATTCCGTCTTTGACTCAATTTCCTGATTATTTTTAAAGCAAAAAGTTTTAGGTGAATACATTTTTATTGAAGAGCTTTGAATATAATTTTCAATTTGTTCATGATAATAAATACATATTATTAAAAGACCGCTTTAGAAAAAAAATAATTGCGGGCAGTATATAATTTCTTGTTCGTTTAGAATAAATACTTCAATTTGAGAAGCTATTTTGAATTGTTTCTAGAATATCTTCTAAATTCAAAAACGAATACAAATTTGAAAGTTTTTAAAACTTGAATGCTTCTTAAATCCATCAAATTAAAAGTATTTTTCAAATTTTATGGATTTCTAAATTGAGATACTTCGAAATTGAAATTCTTTTCAGGATTGGATGTCTTTAGAATTTTAATACTTAAACAAATAAATACCTTTCAAATTCGCAGTTTATCAAGTTTCAAAGATTTTAAAATCAGGATTGTTTCTAAATTTAAATAAGTTTCAAATCTAAATTACCTGTGCATTACGATTTTCAAAATTAAGTGTCTTTCGAATTGTTAGGCATTCATGATCGAATCTTTTTGAAATTGAAACTCATGTGGCTTTCTAAATCCAAGTGTTTATAAATGCTACATATTTCGAGTTTTAAACTTAGATGAATTTCACGTTCGAGTTTTTTGTTTCTTTTCAAAGTAGGATATACTTTTTACAATTGAAAGCTTTGGGAAAAAATGCTTTTCAAAGTCAAAGATTTTGAAATTTGAATTTTTTTCAAATCTCTAGAATTAAAAAATGAAATTGGAAAGATAATAATCCAATTTTATGACTTCCCAATTCAATCCCTTTAATTTTTAACCATTCCTACTACAACTTCATACAACTAAAATTTAAATGGTGGCCTTTAAAAAATCTGCACATCACTTTAATAAACTTCTAATATCAGAGAATTTAGAATGTTAAATCCAGAGCAAAATATCGATACGATAATCAATAATTCCATGCAGTCAACCACAAACGGATCGGATCTCCTGATGTGTTTCAATTACAACATTAACACGTGGTCCGGGGGTTTCCGATAAATTACAGGATCACTTTAATGAAATTTCCTGAAGCATATCCTCTACGTGTCTCTGAAAGAAAATTTGTCACACGTGAACGTGACAAATAAAATGAGTATGAAATGATTACTCTATTATATCATTTGCAATCCTCTGAATTACTTAAACTGCCCTCGCGTGATGAATCCAAATTCATACGTGACCTTTTCACAACCTACAAAATTTATAACAACCATTATCTTTTTAACAAAGCAATTCATCCAAGATCAAAATCAAGATCAAGATCAAGTCCAAGATTACACAGCCTCTGATTTCTCAAAGTATTTTGATCTAAAATAGGGTGGCCATTTTAATCAAGGAAAAAATTCCCGGTCATTTCCCGCTTTTTAGTTTTTCACGTTCATTCAAATTAAAAAATTCGAACTCTTAAAACTGATTTCTTTTTCATTTGAAGTAATCAAATGGAAGCTTTCAACAAATGGAAACCAAAATTTCCTCCCTTCGAACTCGATAAAGTCTTAAAAACAAAAAAATGCCCATCTTACAATTCAGAACAACAATTAGTGACCAAAATATCCTCCCTTCCAACTCAATGAAAATGATAGAAACAAAAGAAGTGCTTCTTCGATTTTAGAAAAACTTGAAAACCAAAATTTCTCCACTTCCAACTCGATAAAAAACTTAAAAATAAAAAAAATGTTCCTCTTCCAATTAAAAAAAAAAAATTGGAAACCAGAATTTCTTCCCTTCTAACTCGATAAAGTCTTAAAAACAAAAAAATGTCCCTCTTACAATTCAGAATAACAATTAATAACAAAAATCTTCTTCCTTCCAACTTAATGAAAATCTTAAAAAGAGAAAACTTCCCTCTTCCATTTCAGAAAAAAAAAATGACAAACATTCCCTCTTTTCCAACGCTAGAAAAAATCCTAAAAATGTAAAACGTCTCTCTTCCAATTAAAAAATAAATTAAAAATGAAATTTCCTTCCATCCAACTCGATAAAAATCTTTTAAAAAATTATCCTTCTTTCAATTCATAAAATATTGAAAACCAAAATGTCTTCCTTTCTAATTCGATTAAAATCTTAAAAATATGAAATGTCCCTCTGCCCATTCAAAAAAAATTAAAAATTAAAATTTCCTCGTTTTAAACTCAATAAAAATGCAAAAAACAAAAAAGTTACTCTTCCAATTCAGAACAACAATAATTAACCAAAATTTCCACCTTCCAACTCAATGAAAATGTTGAAAAGAAAAAACTTCCCCCTTCCAATGCAGAAAAAAAAGAAATGCCAAAAATTTCCTCCCTTCCAAATCCATAAAAATCTCAAAAATAAACAAATTTCTCTTTTCCAATTAAAAAATAAATTGAAAAACAAAATTTCCTTCCTTCCAACTAGATAAAAATCTTTAAAATAAAAAATGATCTTTTTTGCAGTTCAAAAAATATTTGACTCAATAAAAATAATAAATAAAAAAATTCCGCTTTTAATTCCGAAAAAAAATAACAAAACTTCTTCCTTTTTCTTAAATTAGAATTGTGAAATTCAAACGTTTTTTTATACATGAATCTTTCAAAGCCGAATTATTTTAATTTTTAGTCACTTTAAATTAATAATTGTTAATTTGTTATTTAGACATCAAAATTCAACACTTTCACTAACAAATTAAACATTTTTGAAAATGGAACAATTAAAATTGTAACATCTTAAGTTTAAATTTAAACTCTGAAATTTTAACGATTTAAGGCTTTCTATTTCATACAATTCAGTTTTTAATATTTAATTTATAATTGCATATTTTAAATAAACAGTCAAAGGTTGCCAAATGTGTATTACAAAATTGTTCTTTTTTTTTTAATTTAATAATTTCAAATTGAATGGGTTAAAAATGGAATATTTTAGACTGGAGCAATATTTAAATAAGATTTGGAATTGAATAAAAGCGTTTAATTATGAATCTATTAATTTGAAATTATTCAAAAATTGAAAATAGTTTCTAAAGTTTCAATCGGACATTTACATTTGTTTAAATACTAAGGTTTGCGAATTGCAAAAGTTCGAAATTCATCGTTAAAATCTGTAGATTTTCTCATTTTGAACAGTTTCAGAATCGTCTTGTAAAATCAATTATTGTTCAATTTTTAATACTCGAACAACAGTTCAGTTTTAAAAATCATTAATTAATTTATATTTACATTTGATCAACTTGAAACGTTTTTCATCAAAAAATTTCAAATTCAAACGCTTTTAGATTTGAATTATTTACGATTTCAAAACTGCACTTTAAAATTCTTGAAATTCAAAATGTTCGCTCAAAAATTAAGACATAAAACGGAAAATTTTTTAAGTAAAATATTTTAGAATTACGCATTGTAAACTAAATGATTTCATAATTGAAAAAGTTAACAACTGAACTTGGCATTTAAAAAAAGTTGAAATCGAACTAATTTTAAATTGCATTATATCATGTGATATGAAATTAGTGATATTGTAAGTGATTGGATAGATTCTTCTTCTGACAATTTGTAAAATTCCCGGTCAAAAAATAAATTCACTGTCATTTCCCGGCTTCTCCCGGTCTCAAAAAATTCCCGGTCATTTCCCGGTCCATAGGGCGCTCTGTAAAATCAAAATAAAAAAATCTATTTTATAAGGAATTTAAAAAAAAACACAAAAAAACAATAGGTTGAAAAATTGTTTCAAAGAAAAAGTGTCTCGTGAGTTTTTAAAATAAGAAAACGAGCATGTTCTGGTAAACGTCACTTGCTGGAAAGGACAATGAAGAGGACAAAAGACTAATTTTCGTCGACAATTTATATTTTTTTCAGTGTGAAATTGATCGTCGCGACCGCGAAAAGGTCGCAAAAGGAAATTTGCGAGGCTCTAAAGAGTCTAAAATGGCAATTCAAGGAGACCGGGAAGAGATTACCAAAAGTGAATTCTACGGATGTTATTCAGGGGCAAAGAGAAAGAATTTCATTTCTTCTCCCTCGACAATGGGAAGAAGGTTCTACTCGTATATTGGCTATAAAGGTCAAACCACTGACAAAGAGATTACTTTAATGGCCAATTACTCAGAGTGACTGCACACGATTATGCTATTTTTTTAGGTTAAATTGAATTGCTCGATTTATTAGCTGACCTAAATACAATTTCCTTTTCAGCAATGGGGAAAATTTTGGGAAGCATGTAAAAAATTAGTCTCAATTTCCAAAAACACTTTGCTCAGGAGAGAATATGGTGCCATTAAATTTTCCCTTACGTCAGAATATCGTGATGAAAGTTTTCCCCAAGGGTCGTGAAAACAGGGGCTTCAGGAAATCTCCAGATGTTATCAGGTAAAGATCCCTTGTCGAGAAAATGAAGATAAGGAAGGAAGAAAAAATTCAAAGTTTCTCGAAACGCTATTTTTTAGGACTCATTTTATTATTCTTGCTTGATTAAATTAAGTTGATAAAGAATTTACGATTGTAATGATAAAAGAAATTCAGATGAATGAAAATTGTTAGCAAAAATATGTAACTAATTTGTTAAACTTCTCTTTTATTTCATCTCTAATTTAAATCTTTTCTGAAAGAGGATTTAAAATTACATCGATGAGTAAATTAATTAAGCAGTGTTTCAGAATAAGAGCAATTTTCCAATAAATTTGAGTTAATGAATGTGACATTCAATTTGCAGAGAAGGGCATAATGGCTGAAAATACCTTCGCATTATGTACTTGGGGACTAAATGAGGAATCTTGACATTTTACGATTCAGTTTCATGAATCAAGATTAATGATAGTCCATCTGTCTCTTCGAAATTTTCTATCTTGTAAGAAATTTCAGAGGAAAATTCCCAAGTTTAGGAAAATATTTTTCGTTGAAACTGTATTTATGGATTTATAAAGCTAATTAACTCTTTGTGATTGAATTTTATTCCTGAAGTTAAATATCAATCACCGAAAAACGGGCCACTCATAACTTTTGAAAACTCTCATATTTAAAAGCGTTTAAAATTCAAAACTGTAAGTATTCAAATTCTTAGGCTTGCAAATTATAAGGTACCGTAAAACGGGGCAAACCGGGACACGTTGGGGAAACCGAGCCACTCATAATTTTGTATTTTATCATTTGATTTATTTTTTAAAAATAAAAATCTAAAAGATTTTCGATTATTTTCTGTTGATGAAAATCTAAAGATCTTTTTTATATTTGAAAACCTTTGTACTTCAAATTTGTAATTTTTTTAGTTTGAAAGCCTGTAAATTTAAACGAAGTTCTTAAAATTGAAGACCTTCGACTGAAAAAGCGATTAAATTTTCAAGGAACTGCTTTTAAAAACTTTCAGATTTAAAAGCGTCCAAAATTCAAAACTGCAAGTATTCAAATTCTTAGGCTGGCAAATTATAAGGTATTGTAAGACGGGGCTAACTGGGACACCTTGAGGAAACCCGGCCAGTCATAATTTTGTATTTTATCATTTGATTCATTTTTTTCTGGAAAAAAATCGTAAAAGATTTTCGATAATTTTCTGTTGATGAAAATCTAAAGATCTTTTTTATATTTGAAACCCTATAAATTCAAACAAATTTCAGAAAATCGAAGACCTTCGACTGAAACGGCGATTAAATTTTGAAGAAACTGCTTTTGAAACCTCTCATATTTAAAAGCGTTTAAAATTCAAAATTGCAATTACATATTCAAATTCGTAGGCTTGCACATTATAAGATAGGTGTATTTACCCCCAGAAATGATAAAACGTATTGCATTTAAAAATAATTAACACTCTTTTGTGTGGCAATTAATAACGGCACCAAAGTGATATTATTAGACTAACAGTGATAAAAAAGGACTGTATTTTTCCAATTCAATATGATATCAAATATATCTTATCTTTAAGATAAATACTTCAAACACGGGAGTTAGTAATTTTATGATAAGGTTTTAATATTTCTCTGCGTAAAGTGAAGAGTCTTTATTTTATAAACAAGATGATTTCATTGTGGAAACCCTTTAGTAAGTTAAATTTTTAATCTAAATATGTGAATATTTTAAAAGCCTTCGTCTGGTACATGAATTCCTGAAGCTTCTCCCCTTTTTATAGTAGAGGGTATTTTATTAGCCGGAAGACAAGAATAAATTAAGGCCACGTGAGCGTAGCCTCAAAAAATTTTTTCACATTTTTTTTAAACCAACTTACGTTCGCACGAAACGCAATATCGAGTTGAAAATTTCGGAAACTAAATAAAAAGCACTAAGGAACGTTTGTCTGGTCCTAAATTTTTAAAATTACAAAAAAAGTTTTTCATAAAAGTTTTTCCTAAAAAAATTTGTTTTCCTTTCTTTATAATTATAAAAATTTAGGACCAGAAAAACGTTCTTTAGTGCTTTTTATTTATTTTCCGCAATTTTCCACTCGATATTGCATTTCGTGTAAACGTAAGTTGGTTTTAAAAAAATGGGGAAAAATTTTTTTTGAGGTTACGCTTACATGATTATGTTCTTACAAATTCCTCATAGGATTTTCATGAGAAACCTCATAAAGCTTCGAAGAATCTCACGAAGATTATTGAGTTTTCATACTGTTTAAGAAATTCTGATACTGACTGAAATTTTTCAAAAATGTTAAAACATTTTTTGAAGTGCAAAAATATTCTAAACATTGTGTTGAAAAGAATTAAAATTAGAATAAAATTGAAAAAAAGAAATTTTTGAAAACACTCTTCATAAGGAGTTTCCTTATAAGAAATTGATAATATTTTATCAGTGACACAAACTTTATGTTCTCCACAGGAACCAGAATATTACGACCTGATACTGAATGCTGTCGGGTCCAATTTTAAGTAAAGTAAAACTCCCCGGAAAAGAATATTTATTTGCGAGTTGCATTTCGCAAAAGAATGTATCATTCGAACGGACATTGAAATTATGAAAGATGGCTACCAGGTGCTCGTTCCACGTAAAAGACTACGCTTGAAAAAAAAAAACAGCAATCCAACGATTTTTCCTGATGTAAGACAAACTCAAATCACATATCTGCAAAATTGTACTTTAAACTTTCAAAATATTGCAATCTAATCATGTCAATTATAAAATAAAAATAAACTGTGGAAACAATTAATTGATAAATAATTGAACAAGTATGCAAGCGCATCTTGCATCAATTTTCATGCAATTATTGCACAATCTATTTTACAATAATTAATTGCTAATCGAGGCACGTTTGTCTCCAGGGCATTTGTATAATCTGCAAACCTTCAAGCACTATGTTTTCGCTCAATTTTTGTAATTAATCTTCGTTTCACAGCAAACTCAAAACCGAGAGAAGAAAGCATTACCTGCGATCAAGAAGCAAAAAAAAATTGTCGTCTTCGTCGGGTACTAAAAATGGGGATCCCACGCGGGGAAAAAGAACAGATATAGGCGACCAACGCGTACTTCCTCCTGGTAAATTAAGCACGGAAACTCGAGAAAATTCACACAAGAGACTCAACTAGCGATCAATTGACAAGAAACAAAGAATACGGGCAATTTTTTTGGTATTCACCCTGAAAGCAGAGAGACATTCACTCAAAAACTATTAATTGAAGACTGGGGAGCTCTTATCAAGGATGGAAAAACATCCAG
Source organism: Melikaiella ostensackeni (assembly GCA_032362435.1). Taxonomy (NCBI): domain Eukaryota; kingdom Metazoa; phylum Arthropoda; class Insecta; order Hymenoptera; family Cynipidae; genus Melikaiella; species Melikaiella ostensackeni. Next base: position 9,133,343 of record JAUMHM010000087.1, on the reverse strand, counting down.
CCATTGGGCAGTGTGTAATTCGTCACATGGAGTGTTTTTCGTTTATTTTGGCGATGACCATAAAAGTACCAGTAGGACAATATTAGTGAAAGAAGATATGTCTCTGGAGGTAGACACTTTAACTTTCTCAGAATTATAATGCATATAAGTAGTTAGCAGTGATTTTTTAATTTTCAAGTTCATTAACTGATATTATTCTAACTTATTCCATAAGTTATTCAAAGTTGAAAATAGTTATCCATTAAACTTTAAATTGAACGTTTTTCAATTCACTGACGAACATTTCTAAAACGTTTGAACGTTTCCTACCTCGGTAGGAACAATGTACTTAAAATGAAATTCAATTTCAGATTCGTGACCATGGTTGCCTCGCAAATTTACCAGTTTTCGAGAAGCTCAGAAATTTTCAAGATGTTTCAGGAGTGCTAATCACTGTGACTAGTTCTCGAATATGTAAACGAGTGTACAACATCTCATGCAAAAACGTATTTTTCGTTCCGAAGTTGAGTTCGACAAGCAACAAGTGCACGAACTGTCAGAAAATTAACAAACAACTAAAAAACATTGCAAGCAAGCGTGAGAAACGAGCTCTCCTGAAACAAAAAAAGGATAAAAAATTTGTGGCAAATCTGAAGCGGAAATACAAACGTGCTGCAAACAAGGTTTTAAATGAAGAAATACATTCTAAAAAGTTCAAACTATTGAAATTCTTGGATTTCTTGGGATTTAGAGTTCAAGTTTCAGAATTCAGTGCAGGGGAGATCGCGGCAAATCCGGCACCTCTTCGTCAAATTTAATTTTTTATAACATGATATAGTTTTTTGCGAAACAAAATATACTACGTCAAGGTATATTTTGTTTCCTTTAAATCATTTCTTTGTTCAAATTATACACTAATTTATATTAATGTATTGTAGATTTCAAATCAGACAGCAGAAGTTGAACAGTTGATGGAAAAGTCGTCAATCGTAGATCAAACAACGCGGGAAAATGTGATCAAGGATATGCCACAAAAGATGCAGGAGGCTATTAGAACCTGTTACTCTTATGCAAAAAAAACGGATAAGAGAGGAATGCGCTACACTAACACGTGGATTTTGGAATGCTTGTTGCTACGAACAAAAAGTCGTAAAGCATATTGCCACATCCAAAACCACGAGTTGTTAGCGGTTCCCTGGATGAAAACACTTAGTTTGTACATAAAAAATTTACAACCTTCGTATGGATTCGACCCATCGGTGTTTCGGATGATGAAAAAGAAAGGTAACAATATGCAACCTGATAAAAAAGGAGGTATGGAAAGAATAACAGTTTGCGACGGAGGCGGGGCACATTTTTATTCAGTCACTTTTAAATTTCTTTTAAGCTTTATGTGATTTTGTGTTTTTTTTTGTAACTTCCTGTATTTTTTTGCATCTTTTTGTAATTTTGTGTAGTTTTTCTTAATTTTCTGCAGTTTTTGTGACTTTTTAAAACTGTTTGGATTTTAAAGCAATTTTTTGTAGTTTTTTGTGAAATTTAGAATCAGAAAAATTTTGAGCTTGGGCATAAAAATTATGATAAAACTATAAAACTTGCAAAATGTTTAATGGCATATCAATTTTCACTGGCACTCTTGTGATAGATGAAATCCAAATTAGTGAAGGGATTTTCTTCGATCAAAAAAACTTGACTATTGTGAGTTTTACTAATTTGGGAGACCATACCCCGGAGGAACAAGAAAAATTCAGAGGAGATCACGCTCTCGTTTTTTTTATTTCAACCTTTCAAAGGTGGATGGGTGCAAAGTGTTGGAGCGTTTGTGAGTAAAGGAGCAGCTCATAGTAACGTGTTGTCACAACTGACAACAAAATGCATGATTTTGTTGGAAAACAGTGGTTTCTACGTAGATGTAGTAACCACTGATGGGGCTACTTGGAATCGCGGGATGTGGTGAAAATTCAGCCTGGAGAATGTTGATTTAAGTTGCATTCATCTTTGTGCCAACGATGATGATGATAGCGATGAATCAAGCCTATTATGGTTCTGCTCCGATTTTTCACATCTCGTGAAAAATTTGCGCAATTTCTTCATGGCCAGAGAAGAGATAATGGTGAAAAACAGTCTACCTTCTATATTGTCACATGTTTCCCAGTATGATATTTTTTATTGAAGAATTTCAATATTTTTCTATAGACTCCTGATGGTGTGGTGAAAAAACAACATTTTCGAGCGGTCATACAAGGTGATGGTGGCCCAAAACATCTTGGATTGAAAATTGCTCATAAATTGACTCCCGACCATTTGGACCCAAAATTTTATCAAAAAATGAGTGTCAACAAAGCAGTTGAGGTTTGTGAATTTTTTTATAACTAGCTGAAAAGAATTTTTTCACCATATTTCTTTCAAATTGATTATTTTGACTTCAGGTATTTTCGCTTGAAGTAGCAGTAGCAATGAAAATTTACCAAAAAACAAATGCTGCTTTAAAAGATTGCGAGCCGACTATTAAATTTATCGAACGGATACACTCGTTGATTACAGCAATGACATCAAGATGTATACAAAATTCATTGAGGAAGGACTATCAAAGTTACCAGGTATACTTTTAGAATTCAAATTTTCCATTCATTTTTTCTACTTTGCTAGTTATAACAATCAATTTTTGTCTGTCCTTAGGTGATCAACGATTTCATAGGTTATATCGAGCAGTGGGAAGCAATGGCGAAAGCAAACAGTTATGCATTCATGTCGGCAGACACTGCTTTGGAATTCAAGGTCACTATACGGACAACGCTTGGAGTTATGGGTTTTCTCACTGAAAAATGTGGTTTTTCTTTTTTGATGACAGCGCGATTGAATCAGGATGCACTGGAGGTAAAATATCTGCATTTGAATACTTATTCAACGGCATTATTTTTTCAACTTAATTTTTCTAAATCTGTTTCAGGGCCTGTTTGGGATGATACGTGCCTGTTGTGGTTCACACGATAAGCCGGACCCTTTATTGTTCATCCAAGTCTACAGGTTGCTTTGTTTTTACTCCCTGGTGAAGCCCCCGAAAGGTTCAAACGAAGAAGGGACTAAAGTATTTGAAACGTTGCTGACGATAATGAGGCCGCAGAAACATGAAAGTGTCCATGAATTCAATGTTTTTTTGGACACAATTACAGAAAATCTAGAAAAAAAACTGAGGAATATGGAGTTCGGCGCGAGCATGATTACAACGTTGCTCGTTTGAACGAGTTCGTTCAAACATATTTTTCTAGATTCGTGGCAACAAAAATTGAGCAATGGACAAAATGTCAGCTTTGCATTTGATCAGTAACCAAGCCAATGGGAGATTGCCCGAGTGATGAAATGATTAACTTGCTCAACAATGGTTACCTGAATTATCCCTTTCAGTGCCTTGTGAAACTCATTTCGCTAGAAAAAGCAATTGTGCAAACAATTGACCAAGAACAAATGAACATGTATACATTCCAACATATCGTCCAAAATGTTACGGAAGAAAAACTGATTTTTGTTGGATGTCCAGGTCACAAATGTGAATTAACCAAAAGTATCGTGAGTTACTATCTTGTAGCACGCACGAAAATTCTTTGTAAAACTCACAACCGAGTATACAATCAAGTACAAAAAGAAGAACAACAGTACCGGAAAATGTCGAAGTTAGTTGAAACTTCGAAGAATGCAGCAAGTGTTGAAGAGTCATTCGCCGACCACAACGCTATAGCCATTGAAGCTTCGAAAAAAAGGTGCAGATCTCTGCAGGATTCAAAAGAAAGAAAACAAATACAAATACATAATATAAAAACCGAAATGTCTAATTGACAAATAATTAATTGGATTATTATCAACCCTCCATGATTGAATCGACAATAATTATAGTAAAAAATTTCCGTTGGCAATTCTCAGTTTTTTTCAAAATCGAGTTTTGAATTTCATATAAAATCTTTCAAATGCTCTCAGCACTTGAATTTTAGTACCAACCATAACAAAAACATTTCAATTTCACAATTATACCATTTTGATTACGAAGTTTGAATTTTCCAAATTTTAAAAATAAAATTCAAAACTTTAACTGAGCACCAAAATGTAATTTTATATTGTTTGTTGTTTTGAAATTGCTGTTGATAATCAGACGACCATAGTAAAAGAATGAAAATGTCCATAGACTATTTTGCACAAACGAAGTAGGACACAGCAATTTTTGTTGAATCAGCCATCATTGTCTGGAAGGAAAAATACAAAAAAAATAAATAAGCACTCTCTTGCAAACGCGCTACGGTTCATATCGCTGTTTTGAAACTCACACTGGATCACATAGCTAGGCACTTTCGTTGAATCATCGCTGATTTTGCACTGACAATCAGATTTGACAGCAATGAATATAACAAAAACATTGGTGGACACTAGTTTGACTGGGTCGACTGGGTTTGACAACTTGCGACATTTTCAAATAAGCATCGCTTTCCCGCTCGCAGAGAAAGGGTCAGCCTGATGCGCAGTACGAAACTACGCAGTGATGTGCTCCGACCAAGCTCCCCTTATTTCAGCCACGGGTGCTCAACCTCCTCCACTCGAGTTTCCTGTCCTTATTATATACGTTCTTGCTCGGCCGTTTAGTCTATTGAAGCCAAAAACGTTGCCAAAGAGGCGTGCCAAACAGACCTGCACAACGCAATAGGTTACTGCGCAGTTACGCACACATTTATGGTTGGCTTGTAGTTAGAATACAAATGCAATTGCGATCGAGTATAACAATCATCGCATTCGACCAACTTGCGCAGACATTCAGAAACATTCTGGCGCACTGCATAAAGCTTAGTAACGCCCATCCGTGCAGTGATCCCAGCTTTGAAACGAGCCACACTCGCACACAATTAAACCTCTATGTCCGTGTGAAAAAAGTAGGATCGTAGCCAAGGAGGTATATAAAGGAGGAGGAATTACTCCCGTGGTGGGGGTACAGAATCGTGGGCACAAATCCGTCGAAAG
>JAUMHM010000087.1:9083570-9095080 GCA_032362435.1 Melikaiella ostensackeni | reverse complement strand
ACTTTACATTTTTAAGTGCCCCCCACCCTTCTTTAAGCCTTTTTATATATTTGTTATTACTTGTTTATATTATAAGTTCTTTAATTAATCAATGTTTTAAATGATTATTGTCCTACCAAAGTCAACCAAAGAACTAAATTCAACAAAGCAATAATTTGTAGACATATTTAGTATTATAAGCACCCTTACTTGTACTTTTTTCAGAAATAAAATTGACTGAAGAGAGCCACTATCCTGTGCCGAAACGTTTGAAGCAATTTAAATTGTATTCAATCATTGTACCCTATAGCCAATTTGATCACAAAAAATTTCAAAATAATTTTACATATTACTCTCTCAATTTGAATCAGTGAGATTTCACTGATTTTCAGTGAAAATCCTTACTGATTTGATTCAGTGACTATACAAAAAAAAATTCGGACTCACGCCAATATTGGCACTTTTTGACACTTTTTTAAAACAATGCAACTATTTTTTCGCTTTGCCTTTTAACATGTTTTCAAACTTCTTTGCTAGATTGGCTAAAATAATATACCGCCATTTCAAAAATTTTCACAACATTTCAAGAGATTTCTAAAAACTTTATGAGATTTCAACAGATTCCAAGGGGGTTTAGTGGATTTTAACGGATTCCAAGGGATTTCAGAGTTTTAAGAGATTTTGAGAGATTTCAAGAAGTTTCAACTGAATTCGAAGTTTTAAACATTTTTCAAGAAATTTTAAGAGATACATAATTACAAATTTCAAGATAATTTACGGGATTTCAAAGTATTTCAAGGGGTTTATAGGGATTTTACCATACATACGCGATTTTAAAGAATCTCCAAGGACTTATAAGATTTAGAAAATTTCAATGGGTTTCAAAGGATAAGGAGGATTTGAAGGTATCTTACAAGATTCCAAGAAATTTCAAGAGAGTTAAAAAAAATTCTAGGGATTTTAGAAGGGTATGAAAGATAAAAAAGAATTTCGAATATTTCAAGGGATTTTATGGTGTCTAAGATGATTTTAAAGATTTGAAAAGTTGTAAAGGAATTTTAAAAGATATTAAAAATTACAAGATACGGGATTGCAAAAAATTTCTATGGATTTCACAAGATTTAAGGGATTTAAAAAATTTCTAAGATTTTAAAGAGTTTAGGGTATTTTAAAAGATTACGAGAATTTCAATTCATTTCGTAAGATTTAAGAAGATTTCGAAGAATTCAAAGAACTTTTACGGTATCTGTAATATTTAATTGTGCATCTCAAGTGTCAAGTTTAGTCTCATTTTTTTAAAAATTTTTAAATAACTTGTGAAAGTGGTTTTCCATTTTTTTCAAGTAATTAAATTTTGTAATAAAAAAAATGGAGATTCTATCTCTAGTAGAATTTCTCTTGAATATTTTGAACAAAATTTGAAGTGTTGTTTTTAATTAACGTTTGTGTGAATTTTGAACAAAATATTTGATTATAATCCCAGGATATTCGACGCAGAAAGTTAAAAAATAAAATTTTAAAAATTCTTATATAATCTGAATTTTCGAGTTTTGGTAGTATGGATTTCAATTATATTGATAAAAATTAGGGTAATTGGGATGGATGTTATTGGAGGACCGATGAAAAATATCAAAGAATTTTATTCAATCAGAAAAAACTGAGATTAGCTGCATTACAGAAAGATTTCATATTATGTATTCGGTCCTCACAAAACATAGACTTACATATAGGCGTGATTTTAATTGGGATAATGTTAAAATTTTGTATCATGAGAGAGATAAAAAAAGAGGGAGTTCATGGAAAAGCATATTATAAAGAGAGAAGGTAACAAAGGTATTAATTTAAAAAGAAACCTTCAGAAATACAACAGAATTTGAGATGGAGTCATTAATTGGATACATTGACTTTAGTTTTGTGTCAGAATTTTGAATATGTGTAAATCAATGCCCAAACAAAGAATAAAATAATAGACTTTAGTTTTTATTCAGAATAGTTCGCCTATGTCAAAATCTATTTCCTTCAAGGAATGAAATATGTAACAAAACAACTTCTATCGAAACTCTATAACTTTTCCAGATTTTTCAAAACTCCTGACTCTTCTCGGTTTCCCTGATCGCTCGCTACCCTGTTGAATTCAAATGGATTCATCTTCTATTGAAAATTTTTAAATTGGAAAGCCTTTTGATTTTTAAAAGACTATCACGGTTGGTTTTACATGATTTAACCCAAAGGTCCTTGCACTGCAAATTTTCTTGTAGATTTTGAATCAAGGCAGTTTCCTGAGTACTATTTTGCAACAATAATCAAAATCTTTCATCAAGCTGCTTTTAGGAAACCCACTTTTTAGGTTATAAAATTATAAATTTAGTTTTTATATTTAAAGCATGCGTATCAGCATTTTAAAAATTATGTATAATAATGATTTATTTGATACAAATAACTAAATTTTTTCATTATTAACTAAAAAATTATACTTCAATTTCATTCAAATTTGAATAAAACTATATTGGTATTTTTAAATTAATATTTAAAAAATAAATTTATTTTTATAAAATAAATCTTATATAATTTTTATGATGCTGATAGGCATGCTTTAAATAAAAAAACTAAAAATACAATGTTATGACCTCAAAAGTGGGTTTCCCAAAAAACGGTTCGATGAAAGACTTTGATACTTGCTGCAAATACTCAGGAAACTACCCAGATTCAAAATCGACAAAAAATTTGCAATGTAAGGATCGTTGGGTTAACTTATGTAAAGACCCACCGTGCTATGATTTCAAAGAATTTTCGTTAAGCCTTAGAATTTGGATTCTGAACTATTTCAAAACTTAGAAAGGGTTTTTGTCTGACTTTTTTTCACTTAAATTTAAAATGGATCCAAATATTTAAGCAGTATTTATAAGCCTTGGAATGTGGATTCTTGAAAGTTTTTAGTTCACAAATTTATAAGGGATTAAATTTGAAAGCGTTTCGATTTGGAAATGCTCAAACTAAAAATCATAAAATTTGGCCAAACAGAATATTGCACATTATATATCTAAAATTGAGAGCTATGGAGTTCAAAGTTATTTAAAATTTTAAGAATCCAAACTTCAAGTATTTGGACGTTTAAAATGTTAAACACAAATACACATTTTGAAATTGAAAAATCATATCCTTTTACTTTGGGAGACATTAAATGAAAAAAATGTTAAGATTGGAAAGAAATATAGCTAAAAGTGTTCAAATTTCGAAGGATTTAAATTTAAAACCTTTTACTGAGAACTAAATTTTAAAATCAGGTATTCCTTGAATAAGCAGTGGAGCATTTATATTCTTTTTTAGGTAAAATATTCAATTTGGAAGCAAATAAATTCAGAAACGTTCAAATTTAAAGAAAATCCCAAAATGATAAAAATTCTGATGATTTTTCTATATTTACTTTGTAAGTATTTTTGTTTATCTGATGTTTCATGTCTGAATTTGCAACCTTTTAATAACAAAAAAGAATGCAAAATTGATAAGCCTTCGAATTTAAAAACCATACAAAATTTAAAGGCTTTAAATATGCAACGTTTAAAAATTTAAAGGCGAGCAATTTCAAAGTCACCCATATTACAAACCTTTCCAGTCAAAAACTAAATTTCACTTGTGAAGTTGAAATTACACAACTTCAACAAATGGTAAAATGTCAAAAAATCAAATAAGCTAGATGGTAAAGCCACAATGGAATAAAATTTACAGATATACACATTATCTTCGACCGAATCTATTTCAAATCTGACATTCGTAGAATCCCTTGGCGACAAAATATGTTGTTTTTTAGAGAAAATTAGGCGACACATATATTTCCGATTTGGGGAAAAAATTTTCGGTCAAAGTTACGAGTATTTGATAACACCAATTCATTATTTAAACCTCTGTAACTTTTGACTTAATTGAGGTGTTTGAATTTTCTTTCCAGATTTTGGTGCGGTTTATCGTCTTTTTTCAAAATCCGTTGAAAAATTTTAAAATGGTTCATGATTTACAAAATACCGTCGATTATTTTGAAAATATAAATTTTCGGAAACGCCTCACCTTTTTATTTTTTGTCATTTTTTTGTGAATTTGAGAAGGAAAAAATCCTGTGAGTTTTATGTGGGCCAAATCATTTTTGTGGTGACAATATTTTCTTTTTCAAAAAATTGAATTTTTGAACTTTCCTCGCGAACGATGCAAGGTATTATATGCAAGGTACTTTTTGTAGAACTTTTTAAAATAAGCAAACTTTTTTGTTAAAATTTGGTCAAATCTGTCGTTGTTTGTAAGAAAAATGCGAAAATTTAATTTTTCGAACAAAAATTCTTGTGACCACAAAAAAAGTTTGGCCCACACAAAACACACAGGATGTCTTCCTTATAGAAGTGCAAATTCGCAACAAAAAAATGGCAAAAAATAAAAAGGTGGGATATTTATGGAAATAGGTTCTTTACATTTTCAGAAAACACAGAGCAGATGTCGCCACTCTTTTTGGCGGCCGTAGGGCACACGTTTTCTAGCATTTTCTATTATTCATGACAACCAGCTATTCGCTGAAATTCGGGACATGCGCAGTAGAGGCTCTTTTTCCACACATGCGCCAAGTTTAGCCAATAGCTAATCATCCTGATCGCCATGAACAATACAGAATTATAGAAAACGTATGCCCTACGGCGCCAAAAGGAGTGGCGAAATCTGCTCTCAGTTTTTAGAGTCCAGCCTAATTAAAGTACACGAAATACCCTGTAAAATTAAACAAAAATTTAATGTTTCAACTTGAATAGTTTAGGAGATGTGACTTCTAGAAGTGATTTTTCATTGGAAAATTGGCTTTAAAAAGTTAAATTCTAGTTTGCGTGAAATATCTCATGTCCTGTTAGTTTTAGATGAAAACTGCACTCATATTAGGTAAAGTAGACTATATTTTCCGGAGATCTAAAAAAAAACAATGACCTAGCTCTGATAGGTCTGAAGTTATTGTGTCTGTTGCCTTCCACGTGAAAAAGATGCTTATAAGGATAAAAATACAAACATTTCCCAGCAAAACCACAAAATATTGAATGTTCTATAAAACATTAAATTTTTTTTTTAATTTTACAGAGAAATTTGTGCACTTTAATTTTTATTCTGACTATTTAGGCGTGCAATTCATTGAGAAGGGGCAATTTGAAGAAAACTGACTTTTTGAACCTGTTTTAAAATATTTTAAAGCAATCTGAATATTACATGATGTTCAACTATCAGAGGTTATTTTTGGATGCCATACTAAAGGGATTGTACCAATAAAAATTCAATGTCTAATGATTTCAGCCCAAGTATTTATATTTAATCACCCCACAAAGAAATAAAAAATAAAGACTTCTCAAAAAGGGGCCCAATGATTTTTTTCATTTACGGCTTAAAATACTAGGGAGGCATTCCTATAGTATATTGTGTATCAATTGCGTAAAGTTGGCAATTACCACGAGTGGGGATTATCAATTGTTCGTTCATAATACACACGATATTTTTTGTCCATATCCTGCATCAAAGGCCTGCCTTAGAGGGCATGTGAAGCGGGCGCAAAGTAGCATTTTCAGCTCGGGAACTAAAGAAGCGGATGCAAAAGCCTACTTTGCGCCCGCTTCGTCTCCATGCGAAAAAATCCACTTTGTGCACACTTTACATGCACGAAAAGGCATACTTTCGATGGAGGTTGGACAAAATACAAATTCAGAGAAAAGCTGGGATGGGCAAGCAGTTTTCAGTCAAAATTGGTTCGAGCTATCCGTGCCACGTCTCTTCGACTCAGCAAAAAAATTCACTTAAAATCACCTTTTTCTTCGGGTGGAAGATCATCTTGAGAGTCGTGATCGTGATAAGGATCCGGACTTGGTGCTTCAGCTGTCGAACCACCTGCTGAAAAACCTTCTCCTTTTGCAGGAACCCATAATTGTTGTCCAGAGTAAATAAACGTGCTTCCAAGCCTATTAAGTTTACTCAACTCGGACGGCGTTGTATCAAATCTTGCTGCTACCGAAGCGAGTGTGTCTCTATCGCCCACCTGAAAAAATATTACAGATCAGTATCTAAATTTTGCACTTTTAACTAATATCCAGGGATGGGTAAGTCACTTTTTAAAGGGAACTAGTTATCGTCACCATTATATCACGAAAAAAGTAATGACCTATCATTATCGTTACCGATTTGAAATGTACCTTTTTCTTAGTTACATTTACAACAAAGAAAAGAAACTATCGTTACTATTTGAGAAATATTTTTTCTTTCTAAAAGTGTTTCTTTAGATTAACCTAGTAACGACTCCCATTTCTGGGAGAATTACAACATCATAACTCCAACAGAAAATGTTTTAGAAAACGTTGAATTTTCAACAAATAGTTGAATTTTTAACTAAAAAAGACAACTTTCAACCAGAGTTGAATTTTCAACCAAAAAAGATAAATTTTCAACAAAATAGTTCAACTTTCAACCAAAGAGACGAATTTTCAACTGAAATGATGAATCATCAAATAAAAAAATGAAGTTTTAGGAGAGGAGTTCAACTTTCAACCAAATCGTTAAATTTGCAACTAAGAAAAATGAATTTTCAAACCAGAAGATTAATTTTCTACCAAAAAAGACAAGTTTTCAACAAAATACATGAATTTTCAACCAAATAGTTCAGTTTTCATCTAAAAAAGATCAATTTTGAAATCAAACAGTTAAATTTTCAACCAAAAAAGAACAATTTTCAACCAAAACTAAAATAATTGAATTATCAGTTTAAAGAATAATGTTCAACGGATAAAAATGAATTTTCGACCAGAGATGAATTTTCAACTGAAAAGGAGAAATTTTCAACAGAAAAGTTGAATTTTCAGTTAAAAAATTGATGTTAAAAAAAAATCTAACAAAATGACTACATTTTTAATGGAAGAGATAAATTTTCAACTAAAATGATGAAACTTCAACCAAAAAAAAAAGATTTCTAATAAAGCAGTTCAACTTTCAACAAGAAACAAAGAATTTTTAATGAAAATTTTTTAACCAAAAAAGACGAATTTTCAATAAAATACATGCATTTTTAACAAAAAAAGATTAATTCTTAACGAAAAATATAATAGTGGATACTTCAACTAAAAAGGATTTTAACTTTAAATAAAAAACAGTCGAATTCAACCAAAAAACGAATTTTCAACAAAAGAGTTGAATTTTCAGTTATGAGAGAGAAAAAATCATCCAGATTGTTGAAATTTCAAGCCAAAAAGGCGAATTTTCTACAAAGCAGTTGAATTTGCAAGATGGGTTCTCAATATAAATGTCATAGTTGATATTTTACACACAAAAAAATTAATTAAAATCAAAAACAGTTGAACTCAAACAAAAGAGACGATTTTTAACAAAGAAAGATCAATTTTGAAGCAAAAATGAAAATAGATAAATTTTCAATTGAAAAAATTAATTTTCAACGAAAAAAGATAATTCTCAACAAAAAATGTAATAGTTGATATTGCAACCAAAAAATATTTTAATTTTAAAACAAAAACAGTCGAATTCAACCAAAAAACGAATTTTCAACAAAAGAGTTGAATTTTCAGCTATGAGAGAAAAAAATTAAACGTATTGTTGAAATTTCAAGTAAAAAAGGCGAATTTTCTACAAAGCAGTTGAATTTTTAAAACGAATTCTCAATAAAAATGTAATAGTTGATATTTTACACAAGAAAAAAAATTAATTAAAATCAAAAACAGTTGAACTCAAACAAAAGAGACGAATTTTTAACAAAGAAAGATAAGTTTTGAACCAAAAATGGAATAGATAAATTTTCAATTGAAAAAATTAATTTTCAACGAAAAAAGATAATTCTAAACAAAAAATGTAATAGTTGATATTTTAACCAACAAATATTTTAATTTTAAATAAAAAACAATTGAATTCAACTAGCAAACAAATTTTCAACTAAAAAGTTGAATTTTCAGGCAAAAGAGAGAAAAAAAATCAACCAGATTGTTGAAATTTCAAGCCAAAAAGGCGAATTTTCTACAAAACAGTTGCATTTTCAACCTGTAAATATGAATTTCCAACAAAAATGTTAATTTTTAACCAAGTACTTGAATTTTCTACCAAAATTGTTTAATTTTGAATAAAATAATTAAATTTTTAACCAAATATCGAAAGTTTTAACCCAAAAAGATGAATTCTCAACCTATTAACAGATTTCAGAAAATTTTGAACTCCCAGGTGGGAAAAAAATTCGAATTTCCCATATTGGGCTATAAATCTCTATGGATATCTGCCACCATAATTTGAATAGTCAAAATGAAAAAATAGTTGCGAAAGCAATACAATTTATTGATTACCATAAGAAAGACTTGTGAACCACATTTGTAAAGTAACTAAAAAAGTAACGATTTTTACAGTTACTGTTACTGAGAAAAGTGTAACTAGTTACCAATTCGTTACTCATTTACAAAAGTAACTTCATTACCACTATCGTTACCAAAAAAAGTCACTAGTTACAGTAACTATTTAAAAGAAACTAGTTACTTCCCATCACTTCTAATAACTAAATGAATAAAAACTTAAATAAAGTTCCAAAACTCTTTTATGAATGAAAAACTGAGTTTAGAATAACAAATACAGAAATCCTCCACCTATATTTAAGGATGTTCCAGGTGTACCATCAAGTTCAAAATGACTTAATCTTTAACTTGATTCATAAAATTAACAAAAAAAGGTCCATTGATTATTGCAACAAATTTTAGAATAGAAATCGAAGCGTGAATAAAAAAAATAGTTGAAGTCATAATTGTTTATTCAAATGTAGTCATTTGCATATCTGTGTATTTTGTTTCGCTTTAGGCAAAATTGAATGAAAATTACGACTTTTGCCTGAAGCAGAAGTAAAAATCCAAATATGCAAATAGCTGCATTTAAATAAACAATTATGATCTCAACAATTTTCTTTATTATTTACGCTGAGGTTTCTTTTCTAAAATTTGTTGCAATAATCAATGGGCCTTTTTTTTATCAATTTTCTAAATCAAGTTAAAGATTAAGCAATTTTAAACTTGACTTTACACCTAAAACATCCTTAAATTCTAGTACTATAAGAATATGAGGCAGAGTTTAAATGTTGAGATAACTTTAAAGACCCTTCGACTTCTGAGGTTCTCAATACTCTTTAAATCGGCTTAAGGATTTTTTCGACTTTTGTAGTATCAAGGAATTTTATCCTGAAAGGACAGGTAATCGGATTTCCAGATCAAGCAAATATATCTTGGATCGCACTGATCCGGAGACTGAAAACTTGTGCATTGTGGAGTTATAAAGGAAAAGGTATTTAAATGATTTAATTTTAAAAAGGCATTTTAAATCCAATATTTTAAAATTCACTCCGCTGTTAATAGAAAAGTCAAAATTTAGAAAAGGAAATTTGCAATATGCTAATAATCTGGTATTAGAAAATCCAAATTACAAATTATAAAATTATGAAGCGTTTCAGTTGGAAGGAATCCTAATTTAAATAACTGAAATTTCGGATCAGTAATCAACAAAATCAGGTTTTCGAATTGCTCTACCCGCCCCAATTTAATCTTTTTTCAGAAATTAATAATTATGGTGATGGATAAAAGCTTATCATCGAGCAATGACTGACAGGATTCTCTCAACATATTGGATATTGTGGATAATATCATCGAAATTGACGGGCCGCAAACATATATAGTTGCTAATGTAATTTTACTAATCACCCTAAATGGAACATCATAAGCCAACAACGAATTCTGCGTGGATCAATAAATGTGATTATCATCTCGAAATTCGTAATTTCATCCTTTTCGCGAGTTCCAAATTTGTTTTGCGAATAAAATTCCCGGTTTCTCAGTTCATCGTTTCCACTCATGTAGAATTTTTTGTTTAAGGATTCTTTAATATCAGATATATGTTCATTTTCCGTCTTTTCCCGAATTTCGAACATCTTTTCCCGGTCATACAAATTTTAAAATTCAAGTATTCAAATGAAACATTTTTAATTATGAGGTATTGAAAATTGAATTAAAAAGAAAAGTTTCAAATTGGAACAATACAAATTTTAAAATAGTTCACAATTTTTTCAATTTAGATAATTGAAGAATTGCAAGTACAATAATATTGTAAAATTTTAAATAAAACCAATTTCAAATTGAAAGCATTCGAAGTCCAATAATATTAATTTAAAGGACTTAAAAATTTAGCAGTACTTTCAAATAACATAATCTGAATTGTGCGATTTATAATTGAAAATTGAAATTAATGCAAAAAATTGCAGGACAATTTCACTTTTCAATCTTTTAAAATTGTAAAATTTTACATTTAATATCCGTTTTTAATTGCATAATTCCCTCTATAATTACTACTGAATAATTCTAGAATCTGATATTCAAAATTTTTTAATTTCAAGTTTAAATCTTTCCAAATTGTGCAACTTTAAAAAAAACTTTATTGTCAAATAATTTTAAACTCAAAAATACAAAATTGTATGGCTTCAAATTAAATTTCTCAGCATTGTAGAACATAAATTTTAAAGTCTTAATATTTTGTAAAGTGTTCAGTTTAAAGTCTTTGCAACGTTAGTAATTAAACAATTTCGAATTGAAAGGCTTCAAAATTGAATAAATTCAAATTCGAAGCCTTCGAAATTAAAGTATCTGCAAAGAAGGATTATTTAAAATTGTATACTTTCAAAATAGAAGCCGTCGAAATTTAAAAAAAATTTACTTTCAGGCCAACAAACTTGAACAACTTCAGAACCACGCATTTACAAATGAAAATTAATAAAGATAGGTAACTTAAAAATTCAACAATTTTGAATTTTAAGTGCTTAAGAATAATACGATATCAAATTTGAAGCCTTTATCGAAACCTTAAGACTAAAATTTTCAATTTCATGTTTTCAAAATTGAGCAATTTTTAATTTAGGGCAATCAAAGTTTAGTAGAAACAACGTGAAGTTTTGAAAACTGTACATTTACGAAATGGAAACGATTGATAGTGAAGAACTGTAATGTTCAAATTCAAACATACAAAATTGAACAGTTTTAAATTTGCGAAATTAAAAATTTTTTTAATTTCGGAATGAAATTTTCAAAATATAATACTTATACATATTCGAAATTTAACTATTCAACTATTTTTTCCATATTGATTAATGTCAAATGGAATATACACATGTTTTTTTAGAAAAATGAAAAACGGAAGATTTATCAGTTTTTTTTTCTGTTTTGTATAAATCTGTGTACTTTGCAACAGTAAGACTATATTTTCATATATTTTTATTTATTTATTTTATTTTATACTTTATTTTTATTTTTATTTATAAAAAAATCCCTGTTTCATGTTGGAATTCGTCAGATTTTAGAAATTCCTGGTTCCAAATAGGAATTTAAAAAACTTTTAAATTGTTTTTTGCAAATAAAACAGGGTATTTTTGGAAATTGATGTGACTGTGACTTGGAACATAGAATTTCCGTAAATAATTATAATTTAGACTTTCGGACAGGAAATTTTGG
>JAUMHM010000087.1:9027463-9052301 GCA_032362435.1 Melikaiella ostensackeni | reverse complement strand
AGGTAGATTTTTTCTCATTTCTCCAAAAATCAATTTGACCAGTAATCGATACAAGAACATCAAAATATTAATTAAAAGATATTTTCCTGAGAATAGTGAAAATTCCCTGTCTTAAAAAAATGTATACAAAAAACGCTTAAAACTGAGAGCACTGCCTACGATTTGACAGAAAATTAAGTTTCAACCGCAGATGGACATTTTGGAAATAAAAAATTGCAGAGGAAAGAAAGTACCTTCGTTCTCTAACAATTATAATATAAGGATGTAAAGTGTAATTGAGGGGCCGGATTCAATAATCGCCTATTAGAAAACATGTCCTCGTCCAACACTTTTTGTGTTTTTTGTAAAACTAAAAAGGGCAAATTACATTTATTTACTAATAAAACGTTAGAAGCAATATTAGAAATCGGCAAAGAAAACAATTTAAAATATCATAATGTGGTTTTGCCAAAGATTGGAAATACCATAGAAGGATATCATTACAAGCTATTACTCCGTATCTTTTTAAATTTGCATTTTCATTCGAAATAAAGAAATAAAGCGACTAACTAATTCCTTTCATTGTAAAAGTGGGGGAAAAGCTATCATTGTTGAAATTCAACAAACATAAATCAGTCAACTTTGGCATCACTGAGGAGCTGCCAGTCAAATTTTTTGTCAGTTGTTTGCACCTAAACAATCATCCCCGGGGTTGGATACGTAACTTACTCTAGGTAAATTACATGGTTTTCTGCAACAATTTACCAAGTATTTTACCCCTTCAGTTTTCTACATACTGTAAATTACCGGCAACATAACCTAACTTTCGCAACTGAGCCATACACAGTGAATTCGAGTGAAGTCAGGTCCCGTCGGTAAAATCACTTTCTGGCTGACCATTTAAATTCACCATGTAATTTACCAGTTTTCTACAGTCTTGTATGTAAATTACGTCATTTATGTAAATTACATCATTTATGTAATTTACGTAGAAAACCTCGAGTGACGCCTTACTTCGCAACCCTGATCATCCCCAATGGGTTTCAAGAGTACTAAAATGACTTTTTTTTCACTCGAATTTTGGATATGTTTGACAGCCTGCCAGTCAACTTTGGTACCACTGAGGAGCTACCAGTCAAACCTTTTGTTAGTTTTTAGTACCCAAACAACCATCCCCCGTGGATTTCAAGAACGCTAACTCGAATTTTTGACCTGTTTGACAATAAATTGTTGCGAAATGCACCAACAGCTATTAGACAGTTAACGAATTTCTTAATGTTGACTCTGAAAACTGAAGATTCTGAAATTTTCGTGAGTACCAAAATGACGTCCAAAGGATTGTCGCGAGCTTCCCGGACTATTGGACTAATACACTCCATACATACTCCGCCTCCCTGAGAAAATGACTAGCAAGGGAGGTGAGGAGTCAGATGAAGAAGGGTTCAAACCGGGCCCTCCAAGCCTCAATGCATTTGCCTGTTACAAAGTTTTGGCTACGAAGTACCGGTACACGAACGCCGGTGGCACCACATCTGCCACACTAATAAAAACATCTTGTCAGTGATTAGCACAGTATGTTTGTGTGTTATTGTTATTTACCGGCAAGCGTGATAATTTCTTCCGAATAAAATACTTTATTTCAAAATTATTCTTGCAAATAGTTTTATTTTTTTTTTATTTTTGTCAAAGGTATTTTAAAAAGAAAAGAATTGCCGCACGCCGAAAGCCACAGTATAAATCGATCCTTGTACATATCGGGATTCGGAAAATGGAGAAAGGACCTTCCTTGAATCGGCAAGAAAGAAATACGCACGTTTTACCCATATTTATCTGAGAACATGATTTTTTCTATTTATAAAATATTTAACTACACAATTACAGTTCTTATCATTGAAATTTCAAGTTAGGAATTGAGCTTAGGAACACAAAAGATCAGGACTTTTCATTTATAAAAATTAAAATTAAAATCTATTTACAAAAATATTGATATATACTTCACATGAATCTTCCGACCATAAATTTTAAATAATTTTATTATTTTTTTTTTTGCGTTTTTCACCAGTTCTCACTTCCGTCAAGCACGCGTCCTGCAAATTTATCGTGCATGCGAATGTGAACTCATCATTGATATGAAAGCTTGCTTGTGTTGTGACACATGTGGTGCTCCCGGCGGTCGTGTACCGGTACATCGTACCCAAGTCGCCCAAAAACTTTGTCACGAAAAATGCATTGAGGCTTGGAGGGCCTGGTTCAAACTAGCTCGGTGGATAAAGTAGAGCGGCATGCCGGTTAGTGCGTAGTCCAAACTCCAAAGTCTGACACCAGCAGGCGACAGCTGGACGATGATGTGACATATCTTCATTTATTTAAGCGGAAAAGGTCGGTAAATTCAAAATGGTAAAAATTTCAATTTGAAATTAAAACAGTTTATTCAAAGACAAGAGTAAAAGGGTAAAAATGACAAATGGAACATATCGAATTCTGCTCGGTAGCGAGGTACAAACCGATCTGCCGAAATTTTTTGAGTCTGGTGAAAGGACCTTAGCTGCGGTAGCAGCTAGCTGAACAATGAGAAAAATCAAAATAGCATGGGAAGCGAATGCCGAAGAGAGATAGGGAGGGGGGAGCCATGTTCACATAATTAGGAGCTCTTATAAAAGGATTCAGAGAGAAGACTTGGAGAAAACTAGATGATATGAAGAGGCAAGAGAGGGAGGTAAAGGAGGAGATAAGCAAAGTGAGACGCGAATGGGATGAATTGTGGAAAGGGGAAAAAGAGAAGGTTCGGAGTAAATTGGAAAGCACAAAGAACAGTCAGACAGCGAATGAGGCGGAAAGAAAATGGGAAATGAATGCGTCAGAAGTGAGAGTTAACAAACTAGAAATAAGGAAGGAACATAAGGTGAAAGAGGCAGAGAGTAGTGGAGAAACGAAAGAGTGTGGGGCGAGCATGCATGCGGAAAAAGAAAGGTTGCGTTTGAGACTGAAGAAGGTTGAAAGAAGAAGAACGGCGAGAAAGGGCGAAGAGGAAAGAGAATATAATAATGAGGGGCATGAAAGTGGACAGTGAAAATGGAGAGGAAGAGACTAAGAAATTGATGAGAGACTTCGGTTGGAGAGGAAAAGAAGGTGGATAATCGAGCGGAAGGCATGGGCTGAGAAAAATAAAGGAGGTAGGTGTTACGGTGGGGTTTAGGACTGACAAGAGAAATTGAGTGCAAGGAAGAAAGGAGAAAAATTCAAAAAAGGACGTGAAAGTAGCATTTTAGAATGTATCAGGGTTAACAAACAAGGACAAAGGATTCTGGGGTGAATTGCAAAAACGAGATGTGATAATGATGAGCGAAAAGTGGGTGGTTGAGAAGGAATGGAAAAGTATGAAAAGAACTTTACCGTAAGGATATATGTGGAAGATGCAAGCAGCAATCATGTGAAAGGGAAAGGTACGGGTGGCATGGTGTCAGGGGTAAGAAAGGAAATGGTGGTAGAGAAAGAAAAGAAAAGAGTTTTGACGAAAAAGACGAAACAATTATGAGAAGAATAAAAGTAGGAGAAGTGGTTGTGGACTACGAGTGCAGGGAAAGTAAAGACAGGATGAAGGGAAAGGGAAAAGAATGGAGGAAGGGGGAAATGGAGAAAAGCGAACTCAAAAGGAGAAAAAGAGATCCCGAGAGAATGTTGAGTAAAAAAAGACAAAGGGAGAAGGAAAGATACATGGAAGAGGTCGAGAAAGCGGTAAAGGGAGGGAGGGAATGGGATGTGATGTGATAAACAGGGAAAGGGGTGGAAGGAAGGGCATAAATAAGGAAATCGGGATGGACGAGTGGATAGAGTATTTCAAGAAACTGCTAGGGGGCGTGGAAAATAGAGGCAAGTGTGAAGGAAGGAAGATGGTGGCAGGGGAGCAGGACAGCGGAAACGAGGTTAGTAGGGAGGAGGTGAATGGGACGATCGGAAGAAATAGGACGAGAAAAAAATGGTGATCAGGCAACTGAAAAGATCATGGAATTTTGAAGGGTAACTAAGAAAGAGGAAGGGTAGCAAGATTGCACAAGTGTGTACCTGGAAGATTATGGACAGAAAGAGGAGGGGTAATGTGGGACGTTTGAAATGGCAGGAGGAGAGATGCGAAATGAGGTTTGAATGTGGTATGCAAGTTAGGGGTAGAGAATGGCAGGGAATACAGGAAGAGATGAGGGCAAGGCAAGGAGAGGACAGATGGGGAAAATCTCGGAGTCAAGGTACAACAGCTGGTGTAGGATGGTAAAGAGAAAGGGGGAGACAGAATACCTAATGAAGATTAAAAGGAGAGCAAATGAAAGAGTTTCATAGAATTCTTATCATTTCGCTTAATTTCTTCTAAATTCTGTTGAATTCGCCCTGAATTCTGATCACTGCCATTTTACTCAATTCAATGGAAACTTTTTGATTTTTTAAATTTGGTTCAACTCACTCAAATCCTTATGAAGTTCATCAAAGTCTCCTGAATTACGATGAATTCTTTTTTTTACTGAATTCATTTGAATTCTTGTGAATTTAACTTGAATTGTTTTGAATTTACTCTGAATTCTTATGAATTTATCCCGAATTCATTCAAATTACCTAGAAATCTTTTAAATCTTTTTGAATTCAAAAGAACGATAGTCACATCATTAATGCGTCACTTTTTGGGCTCGAAATTAGTCACTTTTACGGTTTAAATGTTATTAATTTGTTATTTAACTTCGAAAATACAATTTTTTAGGGTAAAATTATATACATTACATGTAAAAATGATGTTAGAATTAAAATAACACAAGCAAGAAAAGCTTAAAAAGTGGACTTTTTTCTTGTATTATTTTGATTCTTTTTAAAATAATACCGAAATCTTTGAACTGTAAAAAATGTGTATTTTTTGTGTATTTTGAAAGTCAAGATTTTTCCTGTCACCCGGTACAAATATTTTTTATTTCTCCACTACGGAAAATATTCTCTTTATATTTTAGAAGAAATCCTGTGCATATCAGTCCGTTAAAAAAATGTTTAGGGGCCATTTCAGACCATTAATTGTAATGAAATTACAAATTTTCGTATTTTGAACCCGATAATATTCTTTAACAAGATTGGTTTGTTTCATCAAATTAAAGGCTTATTCCTCAATAAATAACAAATATTATATAGGGAAGAGATAATTTTTCAGCCTTAAATTTGTATTTTTTTAAATCGAAAACTAAGAACATTCATTTTCAGGCCCAAAACGGTCTAGCTGAACCTCTAAACAATTTTTTAAAAGTAAAAGAAAATTTATTGCAATATTTGTTCACCAAAAAGAAGAAATTTAGGGGATAGCGTTTGCAAGATTCGAAAAAAAAAATCATATGACTCAAAAGAGATTGAATGTAGAAGTTTTATTCTTTTAAATAGTTCAAATTAGAAATCCTTCCAGATTAAAAATAACGAAGACCGAAAGATTTCGTATTTTGAAAGGATCCGATTGGAAATACTGTGAATTTGAAAATAACTAAATTTAAAGTGAAATCTGACTTACCGATTGTAAGTAAAAGTGAGCACGCACTTTCAAAGTTGAAAACTTTAAAATTGAAAAAGAGTTTAAACTTTAAATATTTCAAAATTAGAAGCTTAATTTAAAACCTTAAAAAGTAGGTAATTCGAAATTTGAGATATTCAAGATTTCACCATTTCCAATACTAAACATTCTGACTTAAATAATTAACAGTCAAAAGCAAATATTTCAAAATTCTGACTTAAATTTCAATTTGCAGCTTTAGAAACAAAAAATTTTTCAATTTAATTTAGAAATCAAAACGATAAAATTGAAGAATTTTAACCTTTTAAGTGTTCAGCATTAAATAATTTGAAATTTCACTAAACCTTCAGAATTTCAATATAAATTATTTAATCGAGGAAAAAAATTACCGGTCATTTCCCGGTTCTCAAAAATTGTTCACGGTCATTGAAATTAAAAAATTTTAATTCTTGAAGCTTAAAACATTCTTATTTAAAATAATCAAAACTGAAATGCAAATAAACGCACTTAAAGTGGAACTCTTTTGAATTTTAAAGTTTTAAAATTGAAACTAAAAAATTTTTTAATTCAAATGCTCAATAATTTACACGTATAGAATGGAGGCTTTCAACACTTTTCAACTGAACAATTGTGAATTTCAAAGATTTCAAAAATTTTTAAAAATTGCAAAAGATTTCACAAAATTTTCACAAAGATTTCAAAAGACTTCACAAAGATTTCAAAGACTCAAAAAGATTTAAAAATATTTCAATCGAACAATTTTTAATAAAATGTCGTTAAATTGCAAAACTTAAAATGTTTAACTTTTACAAATTGAACAATTAAAAGATTTTTAGTTAAAAAATATAAATTCAAGCTATCATTTTCAATGCCCTAAAATGAAAAATAAATCGAAAAAAATTTAAATGTTCAAAGTTATATCATCTTAAGCAATTTCAAGTTAGAAATGTTAGAAATTGAAAGATTTTTTTGTGATTGAACTTAACATTATTTGAAATAAAAGTTAAATGATATTAATTTTAGGTCGTTTCAAATTAATAATTGTTCAATTGTTATTTATACATCGAAATTCAACACTCTCACTCACAAATTAAAAATTTTGAAAACTGAACAATTAAAATTATAACGCTTAAAGTCTTAATGTAGCAATCTGAAATTTTAACGATTCAAGGCTTCCCATTTGAACCAATTCATATTAAAATTGTTTAGTTTTGAATATTTTATTTATAATGGCTTATTTTAAATGTACAGTCAACTATTGCTAAATATCCAAAAAATTGTTGTTTTTTTTAATTGAAATTTTTTTTAATGAATGAGTTAAAAATGGAATATTTTAGACTGGAAAAATATTTCAATAGGATTTGAAATTGAATTAATGCCTTTGATTATGAATCTATCAATTTGAAATGATTTGAAAATTGAAAATAGTTTAGAAAGTTTCAATCGGACGTTCACATTGGTTTAATTACTAAGCCTTCCAAATGGTAACAGTTAAATTTTCATCGTCAAAACCTATAAATTGTTCAATTTTGTAAAGATTCAGTATCATCTTGTAAAATGATTAATTAATTTATATTTACAGATGATCAACTTGAAAACGTTTTTTATCCAAAATTTTCAATTTTAAATGCTTTTAATTTTTAATTGTTTAAATTTCCAAAACTGCATTTTATTCTTTAAATTGAAAATAAACGCTTGGAAATGAAGGCCTAAAATTGTTAATTTTTAAAGTAAAAGATTTTAGAATTACGCATTGCAAACTGAATGATTTCATAATTGAAAAAGTTAACAATTGAACGTAACATTTAAAAAAAATTGAAATCGAACTTATTTTAAATTGCATTATAACATGTGATATGAAATTTGTGATATTTCAAGTGTCTGGATAGATTTTTCTTCTAAAAATGTGTACAATTCCCAGTCAAAAAATAAATTCACTGTCATTTTCCCTGTTTTTTCCTGTCACAAAAAATTCCCGGTTTCCCAGTCCAGCGCCCACCCTGTTAAATTATAAACTCTTTCTACATTCTACTTTAAAAAAAAAAAAATAATTTCAAACGAAATAAATACGTAGTTCTGTTTTCAAATGAATTAAAAAAATAATAAGATTTAAAAGAGATCGAATGTAGAAAATTCCTTTTTTGAAAATAACTAAAATTAGAGAGAAATCCAACTTACCGCTTGCAAATAAAAGTGAACGCACAGTTTTAAAGTTGAAGACTTCAAAATTCAAAGAGTTTAAAATGTAAATATTACAAAATAAGAAGCTCAGTTTAAAACCTCTAAAAGTAGGCAATTCAAAATTTTTGATATTCAAAATTGAACAATGTCCAACATTAAACATTCCGACTTAAGTAATGAAAATATTTTTAAATTCTGACTCAATTTCAATTTGCAGCTTTAGAAATCAATTTTTTAAAATTTATAAATCAAAATGATAAAATTAAAGAATTTCAAGTTTTAAAGTCTTCAGCATTGAACAATTTAAAATTTCACTAAACCTACAAAATTTAAATATTTTGGTTCAAAATTGAACGTTCTTAAACTTCAACTTCTCAATTATTATAATATATTATTTATTTAAAATTAAAATTCCACTTTCAATAAAACCTTAATTGAACTTTTCAAAGTATTTTATGAATTCTTTTTATACAATTAATTTTTCCCTCCTTGAATATATTTCAGAATCCTGAGAAAAATCAAAGTTTTCGTGCTAAATTATTTGGAAACGAACGTTTGAATAAAACTTTTGAAAACTCACCTCGGGAAAGTTTGTCGATGGATTCAAATCGTCCTTCCACTTTATTCCGCAGGGAATCGAGATCGAACGGTGCTGTGAATCCATGGTCCACACTCCGACTTTTACTCCTGGAATAATAATAAAAATTAAATATTTCAACATTTCATTCACAATTTAATTGTTGCTGGTATTTTTTATGATTTTCAGTTTCTACCAAACTACTCACTTATTGAACTGAACTCAATAATTTAATTTATTAAACCAAGCAACAAACTATATTTTAATAATATTACAAAGCGAAATTTCGAGTCTCATTAATATTGCAGATGCTAAATTGTGACCTAATTTTATCAATTAATTTCAGGTTTCGCGTTAACTTCACTAATTATCGGATTTAATAACTTATTCTAAATATGAAAAGCGATTCGTGAAATTGAATAAAGTAAACATAAAATAGCATGAAAATAAAATTATTGAAGCTAATTTATTACACCAGAAATATAAATGAAAAAAAGGTCATAATAAAAAATAAACTAAAAATGCATCATGCCAAAAAACAATCTAGCACTCAAAAGATCAAGCGTGCGATTTCTAGTTTTAATATACCACAAACCTTTTTGAAAATGTTTTAAAATGTAGGATTGGATCCTAGAGACGTAGAATAAATTCTATTTTTTTTAACATCTATAAAATTTGAAAAAAACTGCAATAAAATTTTTTTTATAATTAAAAAAAAATACTCTTCAAATATAAAACTGACTTCGTAAAATCACTTTTACTCTAAAACTCTGACGTCAGTAAATTGTCCTTGTAATCTTCCATAGTTTATAAATGCATGATCAATTTATAGAGCTAATAAATTTAAAAAAAAACTCTATAAAAGTAGACAACTGGCAATTTTTCTGTAATTAAGAAATAAAAAATAAAAGATTTATCGTTTATTTTCCAGTTTTACTTCCGGTAAATAATTTTTTTTTATGAGATTACAAACCTGAAATAAGAGGCTGTGAGGTTTTCCGTGGATCTCGTGTGCATCACATCCTGGGACATCCGCCGAGATCTAAATTGCAACAAAAAATGCAAAAGAAAACAAAAGTGAGATACATGCGAGCAAAAGTGCAAAATAAATAGTAATTAGAGCAAACCAAATAAAAGTGAGCAATGCAGACGAAGCAAATAAAAATATCCAATTAAGATTAACTAAGCGCGTTGGAAATGCAGCTTGCAATTCCTTTGAACCATTTTTGTTTTGTTTGAAATAACAGGGATCACAGCGAAAAAGGAACTCAAAAAAAGGAAAATAGGGTAATTTTTTTCACGAAAAAGGGGAAAAATATGGAAAGATTAAACATTTTCTTTACATGCAGAAAAAAAGAAACAATATTTTTAGAAGAAACTGTATATGTTCAAATAATGTTAAATAATTTTTTAATAATGATTTCTGCGATTAAAGAATTCATTTTTGAAAATCGGATATACTTAGGTCGATGAAACTCCATTCACGGCAATACAAAAAAGTCCGACAAAAATAAAATTTGTTGAAACATTTTTTTTTCGAATTAATCTGAAGCTTAAGGAATATCATCAAATTTTCTGGAGTATTACAGAATTTCATAGAATACCATATAGTCGATTTTAATTGGATTTCGTGGAACATTATAGTTCTTTCATAGAATTTTTTCTCATTCAAATGAATCCTACAAAATATCATCATGTAATTTTCTGAAATATTACAGAATTTCATAGAATATAATCGATTTTAGTTGGGTTTCGGAGAATTTTATAGTTCTTTAATAGAATTTTTTCGAATTAATCTGAATCTCAAGGAATATTACGACATTTCCTGAAATATAACAGAATTTCATGGAATACAATCGATTTTAATTGGATTTCATGTAATTTTATGGTTATTCAATAGAATGTTTTTCTTATCAAACTGAGTCCTATGGAATATCATGGAATTTTTTGAAATATCAAGGAAATTTCATGGAATATCATCGGTTTTAATTAGATTTAGTAGAATTTTATAGTTCTTCCATAGAATCTTTTTCTCATTCAACTGAATCTTATGGAATATCCTGGAATTTTCTGGAATAATATAGAATTTCATTGAATATCATCGATTTTAATTAGATTTCGTGGAATTTGATAGTTCTTCGATAGAATATTTTTCTCATTCAACTGAATCTTATAGAATATCATCATGTAATTTTCCGAAATATTACAGAATTACATGGAATATCTTCGATTTTCATTGGATTTCGTGGAATTTTATGGTCGTTTAATAGAATTTTTCTCTCATTCAGCTGAATCATATTGCAGAAGATCACACAATTTTTTGGAATATCACGGAATTTCATCGAATATAATCGATTTTAGTTGGTTTTCATGGAATTTTATGGTTAATCAATAGAACGTTTTTCTCATTAAACTGAATCCTATGGAATATCATGAACTTTTTTGGAATATCAAGGAAATTTCATGAAATATCATCGACTTTAATTCGATTTAGTGGAATTTTATAATTCTTCAATAGAATCTTTTTCTCATTCAACTGAATCTTATGTAATAGTACAAGCACCTGATGTGTCGACTTTTAAATTTTCTACGAAGTTTACTATTTTCGCAGCCACTTAGAATTTCGAGATGCTTTGACAAAATACGTAATTTACATGCAAATGAGCTCGTTGTGAAAATTCATGCATACAAATGTCCAACTCATTTTCGTACTGCAATTCTTAATACGGATCTTGGGATTTTAAACGAGGACATCAAAACAAAATTTAAAATCATCTACTATTGGCTAATTAGAAAAAATTATTTCAATTTCACGAAAAGAATCTAATGATATTGATGATGATTTTGTGTTCAGTTTAATGATTTCATGAGGACTGAATTCATTTTAGGTTTATTTAAAATTCAAGCAATTTTAGGTTTAGGAAGGTGGGGAAAATTTTTTTAACACACGACGAAATTTGATTTAAAGAAATTGTCTATAAGAAAATTCCAAACTAAAAATTTGTACAGAGATTGCTTTGAAATTCCAGCGTAACTCTATAGATAAACTCGAAGAATTCTATGGAATTTAAACAAAATTTCAAAAAAAGTTCCATATGAAGTCAAAATGAAGAAGTCATGGAAAATTTATAGAAATTTTATAAGTGCTAAATATGTATATTTTATAAAAATACAACTAAATAAAAATTCTTAACGACTTTAGAAAAAATTGGTGAAACGTCTACAGGATTTGCAGAGAAACTTCATAAGGGATTTTTTGAAACTCTAGAAGAATTCTGTATAGTAAGTCTAGTCATTTTATTAAAATTTTTTTAAACGTTATGTGAACAATGTTTTCTAGAATTGTACATAAAATTTATTTAGTGTTTCTATATACTTTATTACCGCAAGAAATTTGTATAAAATTTCATGGAAATTCCAAAAAAATAAGATGAATTAAAATCTCCCGCAATTAAAGGGAATAGTATACTGAGAAAAATGTTTGGTTGTCCCAACCAAATTTTTTGGTTACTACAGAAGCAACAAACTGCATTGTTGAGCCAACCAAATTTTTTCGTTGGCCCGTCTGGTTGACCCAACCGAAAAATTTTATAGACACAACAAAATGTTTTGTAGGCTGAACAAATTCATTTGGTAGAACGAACTAAATATTTGTAAGTTCAACAAAATTTTTTCTTGTAGAGCAAACTAAGCTTGACCAAATTTTTTGTTTGAGCCAAAAAAAATTTTTTGTCACAACAACTACGTTTTTGGTAATCACAACCAAATTTTTTTTAAATGAACAAAAACTTCTCAATAAAATTATTTTGTTGTCATATTATTTTTTTTCTCAGTGTACTTTCATGAAACTTTGAAAAAAATGTTCTACAAAATGTAGAGTCATAAAAGCCAGAAACATTAATTTCCTTGTTCCGATTGCAGGACTGCTATCTGAAGTAATTTCATTTGAGCCATTAGAATCAGTTAATGAAACCCACTATTAACACTTCAATTCAAGTCTCTTTGAGAGCAGATCCTGGGTCTGAGTTCGCAGCTTAATACAATGGAATGCTCAATGGCAGAGTTGGACAAAGAAAAAGGGAGAACCAGTTAGAGAATTATTAGTTTAAGGCGCATGAATATTCCCCAAGTTCTATTTTCCCTCATATTTATTTTATCTAAAATCATTTAACCAAACATCAATTTGCTATCATTTTTATTTATCCTAATGGCCGACTTACCTAATTTTTATTTTTTTGTATTACTGTTCGTCATAATCTTCATATTTCCGCATTACTATTTGTCATGATCTTTATATTTCCGAATTATAATTTGACATAAATTTTATAATATCGAATTACTATTTAACATAATTTTTATTCTTTCAAATAAGCACATAACTTAAAATTCATTTAAACGAAACGCCATCTGCCATAATCCCCATGTCATCGAAATTACATGTAACATAAATTTCATCAGTCTTAAAATGACGCCCGGCATTCTGATTGGCTAAATAATGCCGCGAAAATCGAATCAGCCAATAAGATTGCCGGACGCTATTTTAGAAAGAATGAAATTTTTGTTACATACAGTTTAGAGTTCTGAAATGCCTAAGAATTTATGTTGAACAAATCCTCTCGAGAATATGCTCATTATAGTACTTAAGCTCGATCAGAGCATTCAAGATAATTTAAAGCATTTATTGTTTAAACAAATTATATACTGTTTGATGCGAAAAATATGTTTTCTATTACTTTGACCTTTATGATAATTTGAATTTAGCGCCCTTTCTAATTAGGCATTTCATGTTCCAATATGGCGATCCAACATGGCCATACGCTGGTACGTAAACATTGGCATCAAAATGCATGGGACGAAACTTAATTTCTCAGTCATCGTAGAAAATAATTTCTCACCATAAGTATATTTGGAAATTAGTTTTTATTTTTCAAGGGAACTTTTATGAAATGATGAAATAAATCAAACAAACAATTATCGATTTTACTATTTCATAAAATGGTCCTTGAAAAATAAAAACTTATTTCCTAATATACTTATGGTGAAAAATTATTTTCTATGAAGATATTAAAAAAGTAAAGTTTAGCCCCATGCATTTGGTGCCAATGTTTATGAACCAGCTTATGGCCATCTTGCCAAATCTTGCGCTGTGACGTCACAACGTGAAATACTTAATTTCCGGCGATACATTTTCCCGCGAAATTTAAATAATGCAATTATTATTTGAGTATGTTTTAATAAATTTGTCTACTTAAGCGATTAGAATTTAAAATATAACGTCAAATGTTAACAGAAACACATCTTTGCTTTGGAATTTAATAAAAATCGATGACACGATTTTTTAAATCCTAATTCAAAATACTGAAAAATGCTCATTAAGTTCTCAAAGCACATAAAGCTCGAGCATATTCAAAAGAATTTAATGAAATATTTAAGAATTCAAGGTGAGTTTAAAAAACTTCAGGGTAAATTAGAAGAAATAAAATACAAAAATCCCTTGAATTGAGTAGAATTCAAGTAAATTCAAAAGATTTCAGGAAGAATTTTAAAAATCAAGAGAATTCTGAAATTTTTTAAGGAATTTAGGACAAGTTAATAAGAATTCAGGGCGAATTCCAAATGAATTTGAAAAATCTAAAGTATTCCATTGAATTCAGTACGATTGCAGGTAATTTAGAAGAATTAAATAGAATTTAAGAGAATTCAGGATGAATTCCAGAAGAATTCAAATGAATTGAAAAAAAAGAAAAAAAATTCTATTTATTTCAGTAAAATTGGAGTACATAATAATTTAGCAAAATTTGATGAAATTCATACAAATTCAAGATGAATTTAAAATAATTTAAGTGAATGCAAGAAAATTTTTCAAATCTAAAAAATTTCCATTGAATTCCAATAAATGGAAAAGAATAGAATTAGTGAATACGAATCTGATGAAATTCTTAAGAATTCAAGGAGAATGTATAAAAAATTCAAGTGAATTTGAAAACGGTTCAAACCTATTGAAAAAATTCCTTGAATTTGGAGAGAATTTAGAAAAATTCAAGGGAATTAAAAAGAATTTAGTGAGATGTCTAAGAATTCAAGGTTAGTTAAAAAACTTTAGGATTAATTAGAAAAAAATAAACAAAAAATTTGTTAATCTATTGAATTGAGTAGAATTCAAGTGAATTCAAAAGAATTTAGGATAAGTTAATAAGAATTCAGGGTGCATTCAAAATGAATTGAAAAAATGAAAAAAATCCAAATTATTCCATTAATTTCAACGAAATTGAAGTCAATTTAGAAGAATTAATGGGAATTCAGGGAGGAATCTTTTTTTAACAATTTCTTCAATTACTACTAAACTGTTCTTAAAAATATAACGTTAAGTGATTTGATAAATGATTTGAGAAAATTGTATATTGTTTAATCTCGTTTTATTACATCTTTGAAATATCTTTGTAAAATCATTCAATCTTTGGGATATCTTTAAATCTTTGCGAAATGCTTGAAATATTTTGCGATCTTTGAAATCTTTGTCAAATCTTTTGAAATGTTTGAAATTTTTGTGATATCTTTTGAAATCTTTGAAATCTTTGAGATCTTTGAAATACATTTGTAAAATCTTTAAATTTTTGCGATATCTTTAATTCTTTTCGAAATGCTTGAAATATTTTGAGATCTTTAAAATCTTTGTAAAATATTTTGAGATCTTTGGAATTTTTGTGAACTCTTTGAAATATTTGTGAATTCTTTTGAAATCTTCGTTAAATCTTTAAACTATCCGTGAAACCTTGGAAATTTTTATGAAATCTTTAAATCTCTGCGAAATGTTTGAAATATTTTGAGTTCTTTGAAATATTTGTCAATTCTCTTGAAATCTTTGTGATATCTTAAAAATCTTTTTGAATTCTCTTGAAATCTTTGAAACCTCTTGAATATCTTTGTGATATCTTTGAAATCTTTGTGAATTTTCTTGAGATCTTTGAAACCTTTTAAAATCTTTGAAACATTTGGCAAATTTTAGATACACTGTGAAAAAAAAAATGGGAAAAAGGGTCAGAATTCTCGATTTCAGGTATTTTAGGGGATTTTTAAAATATACGAGGGTAAAGGGGGGAAAATCACAATCAACTATCAAATATAAATTCAGGCAAAAAATATCCCATTCATTGAATTCAAATTATAAAGAACCATATCTGAAGCACGATAATTAAATTCATCTGTTTTTGTTGTTGTTCCATCCTTTGATTAAAAAAACTAATAATGCTCTCAAAGTCCAGTTTATCAATTTAAATAGCACGTTTGCAGGGAAACAATCTTTTATAATTGCAGGCTAATTACCTGAGTCAGGAAAAAACTGTGTTTCGAGCAAATTTCCGTTACTTTATAGTCACAAGGTTTATCCACTAGTTCCGGGATTAACTTAGACGTCTTCATACAATTGACATGATATCAAATTCCAGACTTTTTTTAAAATCCTGACTCATTCTTGTTTCAAAGCCTTATTAATTTCATTATTTTCGAGTTAGCGATTTTCTTCTATAAAGGTATACAATTTAAATTAGTCAAATTTATTTATGTTATTAAAATCGAGATTGAAATATAGATGACATTTCTCAAGGTTGCTCCTGAAAATACAAAAAAAAAAAACTTCCAGGCTATTTCCCGGTTTTTCCAGTCAAAAATTACATTTTTTCCGGTTGACTTTCAAGCGTTTATAATAATAATTATTCAATACTAATTGCTTTATTATATAAATTGTGAAAGGAATTAAACATTTTGGAACTCCAAAATAAAATATATAATAGGGTGATTTTTCAAGAAAATAGGGAAATAAATTCTTTTAAATAACATAATTATAGGTACCATATTCTTAAGATTTCAAGTCGAAATATATTGCATTTTCAACACAACAGTAACATTTTAAACCAAAAAAGATGAGTTTTCAACAAAAAAGTTTATTTTCAACCAAAAAGTTGTAATTACAACCAAATAGTTGAACTCATAAAAAGAAGACGAATTTTCAATAAATAATTGAATTCTTAACCAAACGTAGATGAATCTTTAACCAAATGATCGAATTTTCAAACGAAATAGATTAAACTTCAACCAAAAACAGTTGCACTTTTAACCAAATAGTTAAATTTTCAATCAAAAAAGACAAATCTTTTTAAAGACAGTTGAATTTTCAACCAAGAAAGTTGACTTTTCAATGAAAAAATGCATTATTTACTAAAAGATGAATTTTTAATCCAAAAAGACGGATATTCTATCTAAAAAGATGAATTTTCAACAAAACTGTTGAATTTTTGACCAAAATGGATGACTTTTTAAGAAAATAGTTGCATTGTCAGCAAAATAACGAAACTGTCCATCAAATAGTAGAATTTTTATCCAAAAAGATGAATTATGAACCCATAATATAATAGTAAAATTTCCAAATAAAAAGAATCAACTTTCAACCAAAAAGATGACTTTTTAAGAAAATTGTTGAGTTTCCAACAAAAAAAAACTTTCAATTAAATGGTAAAATTTCTAACCAAAAAAAGATTATTTATGGTCCAAAAATATGATACTAGACTCCTCAATTTAAAAAAATTAACTCTTAACCATAAAAAATGAATTTTCAACCAAAAAGATGACTTTTCTACCAAAAGATTAATTTTAAATCCAAAAGTTTTTTTATCTAGTTTTTTATCTATAGAGACGAATGTTTAACAAAACAGTTTAATTTTCGACCAAAAAAGATGACTTTTTACCAAAATAGTTGAATTTTTAACCAAGCAGTTGAATTTTCAACAAAATGATCGAACTTTCGAACAAAATAGGTTAAGCTTCAACAAAAACATTTGCATTTTAAACCAAATAGTTAAGTTTTTAATCAAAAGGGACGGATATTCTATCTAAAAAGACGAATATTCAACAAAATAGTTGAATTCTCGAACAAAAAGATGATTTTTGACCGAAAAGTTGAATTCTTGTCTAAAAGAGATGAATTCTGAAAATTCTGAATATAAAAGTAGACTTTTCAAATAAAAAGAGATTACTTATTAACAAAATAGTTGAATTGACAACAAAATAGTCGAATTTTAACCAAAAGAGATGAATCCTGAATGTAAAATATAATAGTAGACTTTTAATTCTTAAAAAACTAACTTTTAACCAAGAACGATGAATTTTCAACCAAAAAGATGAATTTTTAATCCAAAAGGATGAATTTTCTATCTAAAAAGACGAATGTTTGACAAAACAGCTACATTTTCGACCAAAAAGATGACTTTTCAACAAAATAGTTGAATTGTCAACAAAATAATAAATTTTCAGCAAAATAATTAAATTTTCAACCAAATAGTAAGATTTTTAACCAAAAGAGATTAATTCTGAACCAAAAATATAATAGACTTTTCAAATAAAATGAATTAAATTTCAACTATAAAAGATGAATTTCCAACCAAATAGTAGAATTTTTAATCAGAATGGATGAATTCTGGCCCATTTTGTCGATCGTAGTTTAGAAAATATTCGCGTTTTTGTGACAAGTGAGCTTATAGCACTTTCCAACTTCGAATCAGTTTCTCTCGAAAAGCGGTTTTTCAATTTATTTGCGAAAAATTTAGAGTTTAATATCTAA
Source organism: Melikaiella ostensackeni (assembly GCA_032362435.1). Classification (NCBI taxonomy): domain Eukaryota; kingdom Metazoa; phylum Arthropoda; class Insecta; order Hymenoptera; family Cynipidae; genus Melikaiella; species Melikaiella ostensackeni. The sequence continues at coordinate 9,034,424 of JAUMHM010000087.1, read as the reverse complement.
AAAGAAAGTTTCCGGTCTCAAATATAAAAGAAACTTGAGTATTTGAACACAAGCATTAAAATTTTAAATACTAGGTGTGGCTATTCAATAACCGGGCTGATTTTTTGCAGCTTGCTTGGGGCCTCGACAACAACAACAAGCAGGGTCAGATATTTATGTGTGTTCCCTCTCCACCCTCCAAATTTCAAAGTTTTATGACCGTCAGTACGACAGTGACCCTTTTTTCAAAGTTGACCGTCTACCTGAGCTCCCCCGGAATTATGTTGAGTGTGAAAGTAGAACAGCGCGTCAACGTGAAGTTTTCTTGTACTCAAGTTTTCGATTGGTTGAAAAATTTTAAGGAGGGAAGGGAAGTGATTGAAGACCATCCGCGTCCCGGCCGTCCTCGCTCATTGAAAACCCACGGTAACATCGGAAAAGTGAGTAAAATTATTCAAACAAATGGATGCCTCAGGCATTCGAGCAATTGCTGACTTAGTGAACATTGATAAACAAACTGTTAGACAAATTTTAAATGAAATTTTGCACAAGAAAAAAGTTTGTGCTAAAATGGTGTCGAAATCGCTCACTCCTGAGCAGAAGAAAACTCGAAGCAATGTTTGTACTGACATTCTGGAGAACAACGAAAATGATCCAAAGTTTTTGGAAAATGTAATAACTTTTGACGAATCATAATTTTTTTAATACGACCCTGACACTAAGCGCCAATCCATGCATTGGAAGTGTTCCAGTTCGCCGAGACAAAAGAAAGAACGGATAAGCAAGTCTAAATTCAAAGCAATGATGATTGTTTTTTTTTTATCTCCGAGGAAGTGTTCACATTGAATGGGTACCCGAAGGTCAGTCTGTTAACAAGTGTAGTATAAGGAGATTTTTACAACTCTTTGTGAAAGCGTAAGAAAAAAAGATTTGAAATATGGAAGAACAGCTCGAGAATTCTTCATCAGGCGCTGTCTGTTCGGAGGTTTTTAGCGAAGAACAAGATTTCGGTATTGGAGCACCCACCGTACTCACCTGATCTGGCCCTATGTGATTTTTTTCTGTTCCCGAAGATCAAATCTGAGCTAAAAGGAACCAGATTCGGGTCGGTGAATGCTGAGACGGAAAAAGCGGCGCGGTTCATGAAAGATCTCTCAGCAAAAGACCTGCAACATTGCTTCAAAAGATGGAGGATTCGTATGGAGCGGTGTAGGGATCTGGAAGGGGATAACAACGTCATTGAATAATTTGGTAAATAAAAATTGTTAGAGCATCAGTCCAGTTATTTAATAGCCACACCTCGTAAATAGCATAAAAGGAACATTCATTTTTGAACGAAACATCAACTTTAAAATCTTAAATATAAAATGATCTTCGATATTTAAACGGAGATGGTTGGTCACATTGGGCACAATTCCACACACACAATTCCCGGGGCTCAAAATGCCAGGCTAATTCCCGGTTTTCACGGTCAGTGGCCACCCTGATCTTTGAAAGAATTGAAAAAGACTTTTGTTCAGGATATACCAAATTAGAATAGTCCATCGTCCTTGGATGAAAAGGGAGGTTTCGCTGGCCAAATGCAAGAAAGGTGATGCGATTCATTCTGACATTTTGTTTAAGTTAACAAGCAAAATAGACCAAGAACTATAATTTTCGTCAGGGCCATTAATCAGAAGAAACGAGGCTAGTCAAAACAACTATCAGATAATAATAAAATTTATCTACAAAAATAAATGCTTTCATAAAAATAAAAAATACACTAGTTCTGACTCAATAACAATAGTTACTACAACAAGAACTTAAAAGGAAGGGAAATCTTTTTATTTTTTTATAGTATTGCATTTTATTCATAAAAATCAAAAACCAATGCACAAATAGCTAATTATAGCAACTACAAACTTCCCAGGAAACAGTCATTCTCAATATGTAATGAAGTCATTAGTATCTTTATTCAAGGCCTCTAAAATTTATACAGTGATTATTGAATTTTTGAAATGATCCGTAAATTTTCTCAAAGCCTATTCTCGTCTCTTTGGCTCAAATGCAATCAGGATTCGCGACGCTCAGGCTTTCAAATAAGTTAAGGTATTTGAAATTCAAACATCGTATACATTTCTATACATAAATTTCCTAGTACGTCAATACATACTGCAGTCGTTTCAAAAACAAGTTTAGATTTACGAAATAGAGGTCCGATGCACTTACAACTTTTAAACGGAAAAAAATCATCTTACGTGTTCAACCAGAGTTTGACAACAACAAATGATCAAATTTGGCACGCTCGACCGAATTTCTTGCCAAAAAACAGTTCGATGGAACATCTTCTACAAGTTTTCGACAATTTATTCTATTATTATCAGTTTTATGATTCCCTGGTTTATTAAATTAAAAAGTTTACTGATCACTTATAAATAAAAAGTTTATTTTTAGATGTTTACTACACGAAAAGACTTGGAGTTATTTACAATCTTTAAAGGAAAATTTCCATTAATAAAATTAGCATTTTTGAGACTGAAATTTATAAATTTTTGGTAGCAATTATCCAATTTTTTTATGAATGTCAATTTATAACACAGAAAATTATTGCAATTTCGAACGAATTAGAAATTCTGCAAGATTACCGTTATTCCAGTTTAAAATTGCACAACTTTAAGCACTTTGAATAAACAAATCTTCAATTTGGAAGGTAATGAGTTGGAATTTTCAAATTGGAACATTTAAAAATTTAAAGAAATGCAATTTTAAATGTTTGGTTTTCGAATTGTTTAATGCTCAAAGATTGAATTAAAAATAAAATTAATTAAGTCTCTTAATTTTTTTTTACTCAAGTCGGAATCGAAAATCTACAATTCAAAGGACGTAGAGTTTTTAAAGCTTTTTCGAAATTTTAAAGATCTTGAATCCAAAATTAAGCATTTTTCCAGACCTCAAATATTAAATAGTGAACTATTTAACTTTCAAATGTTTTGGTCAGTTCCAGTATTAAATTGTTAATTTTAATGGTTCAATTTTTGGCGGCTTTCATTTTGAAAGTGTAAAATTTTTAATGTTTTTAATTCGTAGACTTCAGATTGTCTTATTTTAAAGGCTTTGAATTTAAATTCATTCAATAAACTTTAATCAATTTATTCCATTCAAAATTATTCAATTACAAACGCTTTAGACTGAAAATTTCTCAACTATTAATGCTATGAATTTGACCTTCTACAATTTTTAAAGATTTTCATTTGAAACCATGAGATTTTTGACATTTACAGATTTTATTTCAAAGTTTTTTACAATTCTAAATTTTAAAAAAACTGAATACAAATATTTTTTAATATTTCAGTATAAAGTTATTCAATTTTGAATACTTTAGACTTTAAACTGACTATCAAGGTTCGCAATTAAAACTTTTGAATGATTTAAAAGGGAAATTGACTTACAATTTTTACTATTTCAAGTTGAAACTCTGAACGGAAACATTTGCAATTGAAGTTTGTTCAACTTGCAAGTCCATCTGATTTCAAATAAAATAAATTTAAAATTTGGAAGTATTGAAGCACACAGTATTCGAAATTTTTGAATTTAAAAAACAAGTAGTTTTAAAATAGTGTAATTTATTAAGATTCATTATTGAATTTTTAACTTTTTTCATTTAAAATTATTTAATCATTAAGGCTTTAAATTTGAAAAGGTAGAACTCTGAACGTTTCAAATGTAAAATTTAAAATTGATTGTCAGCACTTTCAATTATGTAAATTATACCATTTTAAATATTTTATTTTGCAATACTGTTTTTTTGAAGAACTTGAAATACAAAATTTCGACATAGAATGCTTTTAGTTTGAAATTGAAAAGACTTAACATTGAATAATCATTGTATTAAAAATTGTTCAATATTAAATGTTTCATTTAAAAAATGTAAATGCTTTAATTTTAGAATTGTTCTAGTTTTGAAGACTTAAATCTTTAATTTTTATTTAGGATTTAAGAGATCACCTTGATTTAGTGTAATTTTGTCATAAAAATGCATTTTTGTTAAATTATTATAAAGAATCAATTGCAAAAAAAATTTATTTTTTAAATTCCAACTATTACTCTCTGCTATAAACACAGACAAACAGAAGTAACTTTTTATTGCGGGTAAATTACAAAAATGTTGAATTTTTTCGCATTGAAACAAAAGAAGATACAACAAAGATGACATGGTAACCTTACCTAATGTGGAGGGTAAATCTGACCACGTGAAGGTAATTTTAGTTGCAGGTAAAAATTACTCTGACATCATGGTAAAGATTACACTTCATTTTTTCTGTTAAAAAATCTCAACACAAAACAGTTAAGTTCCAAACGAGTGGAAAATCATAATATTGGGAACAATGGTTCTGGTGGTTTGGATTCCAACATAAGCTGCAGGTACCGTTACAGAGTGGATAGAAATTGATCTAAAAATAATTTTTTTTTTCGGTAGGGACGTATTTTGGGTTATAAAGTAAATTTTCGCTTGGAAGAAATGATTCCCTAGTGAAATTTAAACCAAAAACCTGGCACACTCGAGGTACGTCGTTCCGTGCAAATACAACAGTATTTGCAGAGAATATTAAACCGCATTGCGAGGAACGCAGCCCTCTAAAATGGCGAAATAGGACGACGTCCCGGTTTAATTTGAATTTCGAGCGCACGAGCACTTTTCCTCTATAAAAAAATCCGCCACTCTGCCTTCCCTTTTCCTGAAAACGACAAGTTGTCAGCCACAAGTGTAAACGCGACTTGTTGAAATAAATAATAAAAACTAGACTGCGGTAACTACATTTTTACTTTTTTACTATCCCTAGTTTAAATTTAAATGAAGACTTCCTTAAAATTCATGGAAATTCTTTGTTAATCTATCATAACACTCATTCAATAGAATTTTGTCCATTTACGGGTCGTTGCCAAGAATTTGTGAAATCTAAGTCCTGGTCATTTGACCCGTTTCAATAATTTAATAGATTTTTAAAAAATAATACTACGATAAAGTACTTACATCGAAGTAGTTTTAAGCAAATTTTCAAAATTTTAAATGCTTTTGTTTAGAAATGGGGGATTAAAATACACACTTGAACTTGAAACTAACATGTTTTGCTTGAGGATCCAGCTATTTTGGCAGAAAATTCAATATTTGGTTAAAACTTGACTTTTTCGTTTGATATTTATATTTTTGGGTTAAAAATTCCACAGTTTGGTAGAAAATTCAACTTTTTTGTTGAAAATTCATATTTTCGGGGTAAAAATTCAATTGTTTTTATTTTTTAGAAAATTTGCCTCTTTGACTTGAAAATTCAACAATTTGGTTTAAAATGTATGTATTTTGTTGAATATTCGCCTTTTTTGGTAGAAAATTAACCTGTCTGGTTGAAAATGCAGCTGTTTGATTGATAATTAACCTGTTTTGGTTGAGGATCTAACTATTTTGGTAGAAAATTCAACTATATGGTTAAAAATTATCATTATTTTTTTAAATTCATATTTTCAGGTTAAAAACTCAACTGTTTTATAGAAAATTCGTCTTTTTGGCTTGAAAATTCAACAATTTGACTGAATTTTTTTTCTTTCCTTATCGGAAAATCTTTTCGGTTAAAAAATCAACTGTCTGATTGATTATTAACCTGTTTTGGTTGAGGATTCAACTATTTTGGTAAAAAATTCAACTATATGTTTGAAAATTTATGTATTTTGTTGTAAATTCGTCTTTTTAGGTTAAATTCAACCGTTTTTGATTGAAAATGTGATACGTTTGTGGTTGAAAATTCAACTACTTGCTTGAAAGTGGAACTCCTTTGTTAAAAATGAATTTTTTTTGTCGAAGATTCATCGTTTAAGTTGAAAAGTCATTTTGTTGGTGGAAAGCTGAACTATGTTGTTGGAGATTAATTTTCTTAACTGTACATTTCACCAATCCATTTTTGGTAGAAAAAATTTTTTAGTTGAAAATTCAACTATTTAGTTGAAAATTTATAAATTTTGTTGGAAATTCGTCTTTTTTGGTGGGAAATAAATCTTTTTGGTTAAAAATGCAACTGTTTCATTGATAATTAATCTGTTTTAGTTGAGGATTTGACTACTTTGCTGTTTTTTCGTCTTTTTTCGTTGAATTTAACTGCTTTTGATTCAAGATTAAATTTTTTTTTTGGTCGAAATATACATTTTTCGTTAATAATTCATGTTTTTTGGTTGAAAACTCAACTGCTTGGTTGAAAGTGGAACTACTTTGTTAATAATTCAGTTTTTTGTTGAGAAATGAAAAATCAACTATTTGGTCAAAAATTCATATTTTCGGGTTCAAAATTTGTCTTTCTGGTTTAAAAACTTCTTTCTTTTACTAAAAATTTCATCTTTTTTTGTTAAAAATGCAACTGTTTGATTGAAAAATAATCTTTTTTGGTTGAGCATTCAAGTATTTTGTTGAAAATTCATCTTTTTTGGTCGAATTCAAGTGCTTTTGGTGTAAATATTAACTATTACATTTTTCGCTGAGAATTCCTCTTTTTTAGTTTAAAGTACCAACTACTTGGTTGGAAGCTGAACTACTTTTTTGAAAATTTATTTTTGTTTCTTTGAAGATTCATGATTTTAGTTCAATCTTCATCTCCTTAATGGAAAGTTTTTCTATCTTGTTGAAAATTCGTCTTTTTCGGTGGAAAATTATTCTTGTGTTTAATTTAGGAAGTTTTGCCGAATGATAGTGACATAAAAAAAAGAAGTTTGATATAAATCAGTATAAATCGAGTACTATAAATATAATTTTTCGATGTAGTGACGGTTTTCGATCTACTAGTCCATTTTTTTAAAAAACATTTTATTTTGAATCTAGCTTTCGCCCGGCGACGCCAAGCCTCATCAGGAGTGTTATGTATATTGAAGGAACCTAACAGATAAAATAAAATGGAATTTTTGTTGCATAGAATGGAATGGAGAAATATTAGATACAAAAGCGGAGGACATAACAGAAGTTTTT
>JAUMHM010000087.1:9014199-9025120 GCA_032362435.1 Melikaiella ostensackeni | reverse complement strand
AATTTCATAAACAAAGAAATGTTCTGCGTTACTTTCAACCCGAGGCGTGTTTCTAACGATACTTCTTTTGAATGATATCCACAATAATGGTGAATTTCGTAGGTGTGATTTTACGAATCTTACGTAATTTTTAGCAGATTTTTGTTCACAGTGTACGCAGTACATGCCTTTGCTTGTCTTCAAGTGTCGACGCCATGTTGTTTTGATGATAATGCTTCAGGCCGTGCGATACGTTGCTCTAAAGCAGTTCCTTTGACAGCCTTATTGATGCCCTTCATTGATGTTCTTTTGCTCATAATGTTCCCAATGTATATTACAGTTCCAGACACTTTTCTACTTCTGCGTTTTATTCATTATTCTATCAAGGGATTAATTAATGTAATAAATAAACTTCAATTTTATTGCGCTCTGTACGTTTTGAAACCTATTTCAAGGATCCTCAAACACCTTTATTTTTAACAAATAATAAAGTAGATCTTACTAGACCAAATGTCTAGTAACTTTTACTAGACAATTTGTGGAACAACCACACGTGGAATTGTAAGTACCACTATTCATCCGGTAACTTTTACCAGACAACTTGTTGAATAATCTAAAAACGGAGCTGTGAGCCTAACTCAACATCTGCTTACTTTTACTAAAAAAACTTGTTACCTACTCTAAACATGAAAATGTTGGCCGTACTAGAAGTCTGGTATCTTATATTACATGTCTTATAATGCTAACTAGATAGAGTTTAACTAGACTGTTTAGCGCGTTCAACTAGACAACTTTTCGGTTCATATTTTATTAGGCTGTCTAGTAAGGCTAACCAGAATCTGCGTTACCCCAACTAGATCTTTTTTCCCGTGTGGACAGGCAGCGCCTGGTGAAGAATCCACAAGCCGTTCATCCACATTTCAGATCTTTTTTTCTTACGCTTTCACGAAGAGTTGTCAAAACCTCCTTATACTACACCTGGTTAACAGTCTGACCTTCAGGTACCCATTCGATGTGAATAATTTCTCGGGTGGAAAAAAAACTACCATCATTGCACGTCAACGCGCTGTTCTACTTTCACACTCATCATTCCGGCAGAGCTCAGGTAGACGGTCAACTTCGAACAAAGGTTACTGTCGTACTGAGGATCGTACAACCTTGAAATTTTGAGATGAGGGGGGGGGGAAGAACACAGATCAAAATTAAACCCTGCTTGATGCTGCCTAATCCCCAAGCAAGTGGCAAGAAAATCAGTCCGATTATTAATAGCCATGCCTCGTATATAATTATTCACACGTTATCACCTACAACTGAAGTACGTAAACCTTTACAAAAATGAAACTAAAATCTATCCTCGAAAGTTAGTTTTCTCAAAAAAGAATTACAGTAAATGCCAGTTGAGCAATTTGATCCCGTAATTGAATCAAAATGATATGCAACGCTTTTATACAGATTTTGGATTTTTTATTTGATGAGAAAATTACGCATCACAATGATCTGATTCTCAAGATCAATTGCCTGTCATATAAGCACAATGAAACCTGAGCATTCGAAAAAATTTCCTACATTTTTTTAAGGACAAATCATTAAGTTTCGACGAATACTTGAACTACGTGATTCTAAAGAAACACCTTTTGGAGGTAAAAAAATAAGAGCCATAGAGGATTATAGCCCAATATAGGAGAATTGGAATTTTTCTCCTACCCTGAAATTTAAAATTTTCAAAAACATTCCTTGTTGGTCCTAGGAAGTTGTAAATCTTCGACAAGAATAGGAACACTTTTAGAAAAAAAATTGATTTCTACAGTTGAATATTTGCTTTTTTGGTTGAAAATTAATTTTTTTAACTGAAAATCTAATCAATCCAGTTAAAAACTCATCATTTTAGTTGAACATTTATCTTTTTTTTTTTTATTATTTGTTCGAAAACTCAATTAGTTTGTCGAAAATTCAATAATTATGTTAGGAAGTCATTCTTTCTTCGTCAAAAATTCAATTGTTTTGTAGAAGATTAACCTTTTTGGCTTGAAAATTCAACAATTTGGTTGAAATTTTTCTTCTCTCTTGCCTGAAAAATTTTTCTTGATTGAAAATTCAACTCATTTGGTATAAATTTCAACTTTTTTAGTTGAGGATTCATGTACTTTGTTGAAAATTCGCTTTTTCCTCGATTTTCCACTTGAATCCGAATTGAATTAATAGAACATAATAAGAAAATCCAAATATTTTTGGTTGAAAATTAATCTGTTTTAGATAAAAATTCAACTATTTAGTTGGAAATTCATGTATTTTCTTGAAAATTCGTCTTTTTGGAAAGAAAATTAATCTTCTTGGTTTAAATTCATCTCTTTGCATGAAAATTCAACAATTTGTTAAAAACTTATTTTTTTTTTGGTTGAAATCAATTTTTTAAACTGAAAATTCAACTATTCCCGTCGTAGATTCATCATTTTAGTTAAAAATTTATCTCCTTGGTTGAAGATTCAATATTTAAATATAGCTTTTTTTTGCTGAGAAATAATTTTTTTAACGGAAAATTTAACTCTTCCATTTTTTTTGAAAATATGTCGTTTTTAGTTGAAAATTCAATTATTTGGTTAAAAATTTATGTATCTTGTTGAAAATTCATCTGTTTGGTAAAAAATTACTCATCATGTTAATAAATTACCTTTTTAGGTAGAAATGCATCCGTTTTGATTGAGGATTCAACTATATTTTCAAAAATTCATATTTTTTGGTTGAAAATTTAACCATATTTTTCATTGAAAAGTCATTTTTTTAACTGGAAATTCAACTAGCCCATTTTTGGTCAAAAACATATTTTTTTAGTTCAAAATTCAATTATTTGGTTGAAAATTCGTCTATTTTGGTAAAAAAATGATTCTTTTTGTTTAAAAATTAAACCTTATAGATGCAAATTCATTCGTTTTAGTTGAGGATTGAACTTTTTTTTGAAAATTCGTCTTTTTTTGTTGAAATACCAACTATTACATTTTTCGCTAGGAATTCATCTTTTTTGTTAAAATTTTAACTGATTGATTGAGAGTTGAATTGCTTTATTCAAAATTCATTATTTTTGTTGAAGATTCATCTCTTTAGTTGAAAATTTAACTATTTTGTTGAAAAATTTGTTCTTTTTACACTGAAAATTCATTTTTTTTCAACAAAAAATTCATTATTATTATTATTATTATTATTATTATTATTATTATTATTATTATTGACTGACAAATATTTCTTTGTTAAAAATATCACTCTTTGATGAAAATTTGTCTTTTTGGTTTGAATATTCATATCTTTTGGTAGAATTTTCATATATTTCGTTTAAAAATGCAACTGTTTGGTTGAAAATTAACCTGTTTTAGTTGAGGATTCAACAATTTTGTTAACCATTCAGCTTTTTCGGTTAAAATATCAACTATTTGATTGAAAATTGATTTCTTTAGATGAAAATTCAATTATTTGGTTGAAAATTTGTGTATTTTGTTGAAAATTCGTCTTTTTTGGTAGAAAATTAATCTTCTTGATTGAAAATTCATCTTTTTGGTTGAAAATTTAATTACTTGGTTGAAAGCTGTACTAAATCGACTTTCAATAAAAAATATAACAACTACCTCTCGACACATGTGTATGAAGTTGTGTAAAAATTTATTTTCGATCAGCAAATGTGGATCATTTTGATCTTAAGTTGATAATCAGAATGATGTGCAACGGTTTAAAAATAAGTGTATATATATATATATAATTCAAGTTTATAAAATTGAAAGTGACTATGTAGATCCATCAACACCCGCCGTTTTGTGTCCTTGTAAATTCTTTTTGGGCGAGCATTCTTTACTGTAGCGAGTATAGGACTGATTCCTGTTCTGGACTGAACTCTGTTCACTGCTCTAGAGGAGTCAAGCTGCCTTAAACAACTTAATACCTTGATTATACTTGAATTAATACGATAAATTGAATCTCGAATTTTTTTTACAATGCCAGTTTAGTAATGAATACCTCGACTACCAGCACTAAAAAAGACTAAATTTTTCACTTCCATTTTTCTCCGTGCAAAGAAGAATCATTCTTTTAGATCGAATTGACGGGATTTCAATTTTGAAAACTGTTAATGGGAAATCGAAAATCTAAAATTGTTCAGTTGGTGTGGTGAATTCTAAACTAAAAAAGTAATCTCTTTATAGTGGAACTCAATGAAGCTCTGGAATGAAATGGGTTCTTCGAGACACCTGCTCGCTAAGACGACAAAATAGAACAAATTGCTTTCTACCGAGATAATCAAAGCAAACTACCTACTTTTTTAAAATGAAGAGCAGGAATCGCTTTTCCTCCAAAGAGAGTTTATGGCTGATGCTACTTCCCTTTTTAGTACCAGCTTCATTTTTTATACTGATTGTATCGAAATTGCTATACAAATTTAACAGACAACTAAACATTCTTACAGTCCCAGTTGTCAGAATATTATTCAAAATTCTAAATCCAATAAATAAATTTCAGTATAATGATAGGGGCCGTTCCAAAACTACGTCACGATATTTTGAAGTTGGATTTTCAACCAAATATTTGAATTTACAACAAAGAAACAAATTAATTTTGAACCAAATAGTTGTATTTACAACCAAATAGTTGAACTTTCAATAAAAAGAGACGATTTCCTGATAATATAATTCAAATTTTAACCAAACAGTTGAATGTTCAACCTACAAAGATTAATTTTCAACCATGGGGTCGCATTATTATTAAACAGAAATGATTAAACTTCAACAAAAAACCAGTGACTTTTTAACCAAAATATTTTCCAGTTGGAAATGACGAATTTTCTAAAAGACACTTAAATTTTCAATCCAAAAGGGGAATTTTCAATTCAAGAAAGATGAATTTTTAATTCAAACAAACGATTTTTCAACAAAGCAGTTCAATTTTCGATAAAAAATTACTCTTTAACAAAATAAATGAATGTTCATTGAAATAATTAAATTTTCAATCAATTATTTGAATTTTTTAACTCAAAAATATAAATTTTCAACGAATGAAGATGAATTTTCAACCGGATAGTTAAAATTTCAACCGAATAGTTCAATTTTCAACAAGGAAAAATTCTCGTCAACCAAACAGCTACATTTACAACCAACTAGTTGAACTTTCAAGCAAATAGGACAAATTTTCAACAAAATAGTTCAATTTTTAACCAAACAGTTGAATGCTCAACCTACAAAGATGAATTTTTCACAAAATGGTCGAATTTGTAAACAAAAACAATTAAAATTCAACCAAAAACAGTTGCATTTTCAACCAAATAGTTGAATTTTCAAGCCACGAGGACGAATTTTCTAGAAGACAAATGATTTTTCAATTCAAAAGACGAATGTTCAACAAAACAGTTAAATTTTTAACAAACAATTATATTTTCAACAGAAAAAATGGATTTTAGCAAAGAAGTTCAAATTTCAACCAACTAGTTAAACTTTCAATGAAAAACGATTAATTCTCAACGGAAAATGTAATAGTTGATGTGTCAACCAAAAAAGATTTCAATTTTAATTTAAAAAAGTCGAATTTAACCAAAAAGATGAATTCTCAACGAGAGAATGTAATAGTTGATATTTCAACTTAACAGGATTTTAATTTTAAATAAAAAACAGTTGAATTCAACAAAAAAAGTCGAATTTTCAACAAAACAGTTGTAACCTCAACAAAAAGAGATTAATGTTTAACCAGACAGTTGCATTTTTCAAAAAAAAAAAAAAAAAAATCTACCAAAATAGATGAAATTTCAAACGAAAAAGACAAATTTTCAACAAAAAAGTTGAATTTTCAAACCAGGAAAGATTTTTCAATCAAGAGAGAACAAACTTCAACTAAATTGTTGAATTTTCAAATCAAAAAGGCGAATTCTCAAGAAAACAGTTGAATTTTTAACCCAAAAATAAAAATCTCAACAAAATACATAAATTTTTAAACAAAGAGATGGATCTTTAACTAATAAAAATAATTTTTAACAAGGAACCTATTTACACCGCAGCAATTTTTGCTACAATAGCTGAAACTGCTCAAAGTAATTAAACTTTCAACCAAGTAGCTGAATTTTTAAACAAGAAGATTAATTTTCTACCGAAAAGACGAATTTACAATAAAGTACATAAATTTTCAACCAAACTGTTGAAATTTCAATCAAAAGCGATCAATTTTCAACCAATAAAGGAATAATTGAATATTCAGTTGAAAAAATAAATTTTCCACACAAAGAAATGAGTTTTCAATAAAATGTTCAAATTTGCAACCAAAGAGATGGTTCTTCAACTAATAAAATCAATTTTTAACAAAGCAGTTCAACTTTCAACCAAGCAGTTAAATTTTCAATCAAGAAGATTAATTTTGTACCAAAAACGATGAATTCACAATGGTATATGTACATAAATTTCCAAGCAAATTGTTGAATTTCCAACTAAAAACGATCAATTTTCAACCAATGATGGAACAGTTAATTTTTCAGTTAAAAAAATTAATTTTCCACCAGAAAAGAACGAATTTTCAACAAAATAGTTAAATCTTCAACAAATAAAATGAATGTTTAACAAAATAGATCAACTTTCAACCAAGTAGTTGAAGTTTCAACTGAAAAAGATGAATTTTCAAGAAAATCGTTAAATCTTCAACCAAATAGTAGAGGTTTTAACCAATAGAAATGAATTCTGAACCAAAAATATAACAGTAGACTTTTCAATTAAAAAGAATTAACTTCCAATGCAAAATAATCTGTAACCTCGATATAGCGCCGGTCTCGAGCGTGGCCAGCAATGGCCTTGGCCGCGTGTATTTAAAAATAAATGCGAAATATGCACGCGAGTGTTCGAACTGCCCGTTTTGTGGCTACGGAACTGCTCAACTCCGTTGAGCTCACAGCGCCTCTTTCTCGGCTACTTGGATCCCCTCATCACCGAATGTAGCCGGCGGTGATTCTAGGAAAGAGGTATATCGAGGGCCGTTAAATCAAGGTTTCAGTGTAGTTCGATTTTCACATTATGGGTTCTAATAATTTAATTCGCATTTAAGCGAGAAAACGAAAAAAAGGAGAATTTTTTTGAAAACAGGGGGAAAAAGATGAATTCCTTAAAAAAAGGGGGTAAATAGGGGAATAGGGGAAATAGTGTGAGGTCTGTATTTAGATACTTTGCTTGCAAACTAAAAATACTAATTTTCATTTTTTTAAAGTATTTCAAAATATTGTTATTCACATTTATATTTCTCATGTGTGATGGCACATTCTGCCTTAAACCCATAGACTCAATTTTGCTTTATTAATTTCTTTTTTAATTCCCTCTCTGCATACTCATTATCTGCAAATAAAGTAATAGAACTTTCGTTTTCATTCTCTAAAAACCTCAATTGTTCCGGGAAACAAATCGACCCTTGTTTCATGAGCAAATAATTACGTCTGCGACATGCTTACGTTACCTCGTAAAAGTTATCTATGGGTTACTTGAATAAAGAAAAGGCAGCATTCTCGAGGAATATAGTATAGTAAGCTCGCAAGACCACTTTGCGGTTATTGCTTCTTTATCCGATTAAACTTACGTAAAGTGTCCCCATGGCAAAACTTTTGTTCGCCTTAAGGGCTATAGTTGATTCACTTTTCAATATTATCTCTCAACTCAGTCTGTTCCTACAATATAATTTTGTTGAATAACACAACCTTGGAATATAATTGAAATACAAAACAATTAAAGTAAAAAGAAAAAGAAATAAATTATATACAGTGATAAAGTGACGTAGAATGTAAGTGGGAACAGGGTCTTAGGACCCTTGTGCAGTATTAGCCAGGGCACTAAAGCCCTGTTCTCACTTACATTCTAAATTACAAATAGTTAACATTTATTTTTTTTAAATATAGACCCAGGCGGGTCATTTTAGCAAGATTTACAAAAATCTAAAATAAAAAAAAAATAAATAAAATAAAATCTAAATTTTAGTATTTGAACGAACAACCAACACATGTGGTCCAAGCGGTACACTGAAGATATTGAAAATTTTGCTCTACTTGTTACAAAAGCATTAAATTTGTCGTCAAGATTCCTTTTGGCATTAAAAAACTTTTTAGACCAAATGCCAACAATTTTTTTCGAAAAATTAAAAAAAAATGTCAATTTTTTTTTAAAATGCTGCATTTTTTCAACTAATAAAGATATTTTACGGTTTTTTTTATTCCGATTGAAGATTTCACACTTTTTTGGAACCCGTTGGGTTGTTACTGTTTAAAAATATATAATATAATTAAAATACAACAAAATTTGAGTAAAAAGAAAAAGAAATAAATTATATAAAATATACACACTACAGCGGAGCGAAAAAAATGTTCTTTTTTCAAATTTTGAGGGGGTCATTGAATTTGAATATTATTTAAAAATAATAAATATTATTATTATATAATATTATATAATAATATTATAATAAATAATAAATATTGATAAATATTATTATTTAAATATAATTATTTAAAATCACGCCTTTGATTATTTTACTTGACAAATGATTCTTGAAAATTCAACTTTACGGGTTTGAAAATCAACTTTTTTTTAAAACATTCGACTTTTGAGCTTAAAAACTCTACTCTTTTGTTGAAAATTCATCTTTCTGGGTTGAAACTTCATCTTTTATGGTAGAAAAATTATCTTTTTTGGTTAAAATTTTATCTCTCTTGGTTAAAGATATTTTTTCCGTTGAAAATTCAACTACTTTGTTGAAAATTCGCCCCTTTTGCTTGAAAGTTCAACTATTTGGTTGTAAATTCAACTGCTTGGTTGAAATTTTTTTTTTTTTTTTGAAAATTTATCTTTTCGGGTAGAAGCCATTTTTTTTAGTAAAAAAGATGATCTTTTTGTGTAAAAAATTCATCGTCTGTTTTGCTTGATAGTAAAAAAGCAATCTTTTTGGCTACAAATTCACGTTTCTTGGTTGAGAATTAAACTTTTCAGCTTGAAAATGCAATTGCCATCTAAAAAATTTATCTACTTGGCTCAAATTCAACTGTTAGGTTGAATTTTTTTTTCTTCTTTGGAGATTCATCTTTTCGGACAGAAAAATCAACTTTCTAGTAACAAATTCGTCTTTCTCGGTTAAAGATAACTCTCCTGTTGAAAATTCAAATTTTTAAGGTTGAAAATCCACCTTTTATGGTGAAAACTTATCCTCTTTGGTTAGAAATTCAACTTTCTTGGTTAAAAATACATTTTTTTTCTAAATTTATCTTTACGGGTATAAAAGGCAACTGTTTTCTATAAAATAAATCATTCATAAAAGTAACATCTGCTACTCAAAAATCATTATTTCATATAATTTACTCAAATTTAATGACAGTTTATGATGTATAATTTGTTTATTGCTGTGTAGCTTTCGGAGGATAATTATAGTTGTAAATACTAATTTTAAGAACCCTTTTCATTTATTAAAAAATTGATTTTGTACCAAAATAACAAAAAATTCGCTAATATTCATTATTTTTCATATTTGCAATCCCCGGACATGTTTACAAAAATATTGATTTCGAATCAAAAACTTGGATCATATTTTCGAAATAAATATTAATCTTTCAAATCTGAACCCTACAATTTAATTTCAAACAATGTTGCATTTCTGACCAACTTTTGCAGAATTAAAAGTTCGATTTTCTAATTCCTATATTTTATTTTTTATAAAATTTTCACGGAAGAAGTATTTGCGCAAGATGTCGATTTCCTTGGTCCAGATGCGTAGAAGCGATTTATTAATACCCCTGACGAACCTTGTAATAACGACAATGAAACCATATTATAGTTTTAGAGGACATAATGAAATTTGCTTAAAAGCTTAAAATAAGGTATTTCGCAAAAAAACGAGTTTTTTCATCCTAACTTTGGATAGTTTCGTAAAATTAATCCGTCTCGAGATAAATTTGACAGCTGTATGAAACACTTGACAGCTAAGTTTATGAGCCTATCGATAAAAATTATTATCGGTCGGCGGATAAAAACAGCTGTGTCGCATTTGAGTGACATTTGAAAAAATCACTTTCTAAACAATGATTTAACAAAATAAAACTCTCATGTCACTTGAGAGAAAATTCCACGCCATGCGAGCAAACAGAGGGCACAGTGCCAGCAAATTTTCGACACGAGAGTATGTTTATTTACGTTTCTATTTTAAAATCTGAGTCTCTAGTGCGCCCAGTGCCCACTCACGCAATTGACAATCGTTAACAGGTGAATGGATTTTCACCTTTGATGCTTATTTATAGAAAAAAACAGTAAAAAGCTTTTTTCTTAAAAAAGGACCAAGCTATAAATAAGTAGCAAACAAATAACATTATTTTTTTAAGGGCAAATGATAACCCATAAGGTCAGGAATTACCGACCACCCCATGTATTTATTTTCCTCCTTATTTTGAAACGAAAGAAGATATCTTACTGAAATTTCGGCTCATCCAAGTATGTATTTTATTTAAATTATACAATTTTATTTATATGTGACTTAGAACATAAGTGGGAACAGGGTCTTAGGACCCTTGTTCAGTATTATCCAGGGCACTAAAGCCCTGTTCTCACTTACATTCTAAATTACAAATAGTTAAAATTGATTTATTTAAAAATATAATATCAAACGGGCCATTTTAGCAAGATTTACAAAAAACCTACACTAAAAAAAATAAAATAGTATAAAATCTGAAATTTACTATTTGAACGAACAACCAACACATGTATTCCAAGCAGTACACTTATGATATTGAAAATTTTGCTTTGCCTGTTATAAAAGCATGAAATTTGGCGTCAAGGATGCTTTTGGCATTAGAAAATTCTTTAGACCGGGTGCCAACAATTTTTTCGAAAAATAAATCAGGAGACAATAAAAGGTATTTTTGAAAATTAAAAATTTACCGTTGGGGCAACTGCGAGGGGCCTACGAGGGCAAC
>JAUMHM010000087.1:8984216-8998916 GCA_032362435.1 Melikaiella ostensackeni | reverse complement strand
AATGTACTGCACGATGGTAAAACTTTTTCGTAATAGCAGCGCCATCGGGCGGTGAGGCTAAGTACTTGTTGAATGACTATTGGATATCTCCGCCAAGTCTTCATCGATTTGCACGAAACCTTTAAAATTCAATTAAGAATCGTAAGAAAAATAACTTCTGCGCATACACATTGTCCATTTTTCAAAAACTGGGCACAGCAGATTCACAAAACATGAGAATTGTAAGTATTATTTTTAGCAGTTCACTCGACATGAAGCCTACAATTTTCAATCGATTCTTCTAAAAATTTCAGAATGAATTAAGTAGATGAAGCTCCAATGTTATTTTCCAGAAAATTTTAATTCCTTAATTATTTCTAGAGATATTTCACTTTTTAGGCCTAAAATTCGATTTTTTAGCAGTTCAGTGGACCTGTAGCCTACAATATTTAACCGATTCGTCTAAAAATTTCAGGATGAATTGAAAAGATGAAGCTCCAATGCTATTTGTCAGGAAATTTGGTTCATTAATTATTTTTAGAGATATTTCACTTTAAGGCCCAAAATTTGATTTTTCAGCAGCTTACTCGACCAGTAGCTGATGATATAAACCGGGATAGCTCCGTGCAATATATTCAGTTTGGTACAAATATCCAACTCAAAAAGTGCCTTCGACATATTGGGCTGTAACGGTCTTAAGTCTGAGATTTTTTTTTGACAATAATAATAATAACAATTTTTCTTAACAAGGAGCCATTCCAGTATGCATTGGTATGTATGTATGTATATGTATCAAGTGTGTATTCAAATATGTATTAAGTACGGCATTTTTTAAAGCAATCGACCCTACACTCTTTCAAATTTAAAGCATTACATAATTTGACTGTTTCGTACAAAATTCGCTTTTTTGATTGAAAAATGGATCTTTATGGTGGAAATTTCGTCTTTTTTGTTAAAAATGCAACTGTTTAGTTAAGAATAATCCTGTTTTGGTAAAGGATTCAACAAATTCTTGAAAATTCAACTATTTAGTTAAAAATCAAGTTTTTCATTGTAAATTCATATTTTCGGGTGCAAAATCCAACTGTTTTGTAGAATATTCGTCTTTCTGGCTTGAAATATTATTAGTTTTTTTGAAAATTTAAGTGTTTTGTTAAAAATTAACTTTTTTGTTGGAAATTCGTCTTTTTGGTTTAAAAATGTATCTCTTTCGGTAGAAATTTCATCTTGTTTGGCTAAAAATACAACTGTTTGGTTGAAAATTAATCTGTTTTAGTTCAAGATTCAACTATTTCGTTGAAAATTAGTCTATTTTTGATGAATTCCAATGTTTCTGATTTAAAAATGAAAGCATTTATGGTTGAAATATCAACTATTAGATTTTTCGTTGAGAATTCACTTTTTTTGTTAACAATTCAACTATTTGGTTGAAAATTAACTATTTTTTAAAGATTTACATTTTTGGGTTCAAAGTTCAAGTTTCTGATGGAAAATCAACCTGGTTTGATTGAGGATTCAACTGTTTTAGTAGAAAATTCAACTATTTGGTTGAAAGTTAACTTTTCTGTTAAAAATTCGTCCTTTTTGGTTGAATTTAACTGTTTTTGATTAAAATTTTGAATTTTTTATGATTTGAATATCAACTATGTATTACACTTTTCGTTAAGAATTCACCTTTTTTGGTTGAAAATTGGACTACTTGGTTGAGAATTAACTTTTTTGTTGAAGATTTATATTTTCGGGTTCAAAATCCAACTGTTTTATTGAAAATTCATCTTTTTGGCTTGAAAATTCAACAATTTGGTTGAAATATCTTGATTTTCTAGACTGAAAAATCTTTCTTGGCTGAAAATTCAACTCTTGTTGAAAATTCATCTCTTTTGGTAGCAATTTTATCTTTTTGGGTAAAAAAAATCTTTTTTGTAGTATATTAACCTGCTTTGGTACAGGATTGAACTGTTTTAGTAGGAAATTCAACTATGTGGTAGAATTTTACTACTGTTTATTTAAAATTTGAATCTTTTGTGGTTGAAATATCAACTTCTACATTTTTCGTTGAGAATTCACCTTTTTTGATTGAAAATTCAACTACTTGGTTGAAAATTAAGTTTTTTGTTAATGATTCATATTTTCCGGTTTAAAATTCATCTGTTTTGTGGAAAATTCGTTCTTTTAACTTGAAAATTCAACAATTTGGTTACATTTTTTTTTTACTTGACTCAAAAATCTTGTTTTGTTGAAAATTCATCTCTTTTGGTAGAAATTTCATCTTTTTGCTCAAAATGCAACTTTTTGGTAAAATATCAATCTATTTTGGTTGAGGATACAACTGTTTTGGTAGGAAATTTAGCTATTTGGTTGAAAATTATCTATCATATCTAAAATTCGTCCCTTCTGTTTATATTCAATGGCTTTTTAATTAAAATTTGAATCTTTTTTAGTTTAAACACCAACTATTACATTTTTCGTTAAGAATTCACCTTATTTGGTTGAAAATTCAACTGCTTGGTTGAAAGTGGAACTACTTTGTTGAAAATTCTTTTTTGTTTGAAGATTCATCGTTTAAGTTGAAAATTTAACTAATTAGTTGAAAATTCAACTATTTTGTTGAAAATTCGTCTTTTTGGTTTGAAAATTTATTTATTTCAGTAGAAATTTCATCTGTTTTGGCTAAAAATGGAACTGTTTGGTTGAAAATGATACAAAGAAGTTTAATTTTAATCAGTTTAAATCCCGTACTATAAAAGTTACTTTTAGAAAAAAATCATTTTCATTTAATTTTATATTACAATTAAAAATTTTTTTTAGCACAGTCGAAAAATTTCCCTGACTTGAAAAAAATCCCCGATATTTCCAGGTTTTTCCAGGTATATAAAATTCTCTGACAATTCCAGGTTTTCCAGGTTTAGTATTTAAAAATATCCTGTTAAAAAAGTATCATTTTGAAGTCTGGCTTTAAAATTTAAAAAAAAATAAGAGTATGAATGGAGAGGGAAGAGAGTATTGTCCCGTTAGCGAACTTAATTATCGGTTGATTAACAAGTTCTAAGATGAAGGTTATTTGCACCGCTTACAGCATTAAATGCTATCGATTACTACTTAAGTTCATAGGAAGAAATATCGTTTTATAATTATTAATTATTCATACCTCCCTTTGTCGCCCTCAATGACACACTTTATAGCAATTGACTTTCATACCTCGTTTATCATTGCAAATTATTTAAACAAGATGTTATTTTTAAGATTCTAATTTTGAAGATTGCTCAAGTCCATTATTTATTTATCAATCGATGGGTTATACTTGATCTAGGAAGTTCAAATCGGGCCAAGGTGAACGAAAGTAAAACTACCTTCAAGTCAAATATGTAGACAATAATTTAATAACCAATATTAAAATCAAGGGTAGTTATAAAATCACTATTTTACTTATAACAAATTACTGAATTGATTTTTAATTAATCTTTTCATTAACCTAATGAGACTTTAATAAATAATAATTAAAAATATAGTAATTCGACCTTAAATATTAAAATAATAAAAGAATATTTCGAAAGACGAAATGATGCTGCTTGAATGAACATTAAAAATGAGTATATAACGACCTTAAACTGGATTTTTCGAGAGACAGTTTCAATGGCGAATCGAAGGTTCGACGATGAATTGGCTTTTTCATGTTTGGAAATTTCAAAGGGGACGTCAGTCACTTTAATCGCAAGTACCTACTCAAAGTCTTCGAGCCAACTTCCTATTTGCTCAATGGGTAAAAAAAGAGAAATAATGACATCGAAAACCTGGAGATTTGGAATCAGTGAGTAGTCTAGGGTGGTCCAAAAATACAAATGCTGAATGTAAAATGCAAATGCTGAAAAGTACAGAAAAAACCGCAACTTTCTAGCATTACTCTAAAATAAAATAGCTATAAAAATCAATAAATTGTTAAAACAATTACATTTCTTAACTTGCATTAATTATTACCTCATTAAGTGAAAAGTGGACAAAAAGTAAATAATTTTAGAAAAGCCCACAACCACCTAGCATTATTATAGGAGGAGGTATTTATAAACAATGATAAATTGTTTAAACTATTAGGTTTGTTAAATTGTATTAATTATTATCTCACTCTAATTGAAAAGTGGACAAAAAGTCAAGTGTTAAAAATGTTCATAATTTTACTACACTTTTACTATACTTTTGTACACTAAATTTGCATTCCCGGAATAATAATCTCAAATTAGAAGACATGTATAGTAAAGTCTGTAGTAATAATTTTTAGAATTCAATTTACAAGTATTATAATCAACGGATCAAGTAATTTTCATGATTGAAGTACACTGGAACCCCCATTTAGCAGCGGTCTCGGGTATGGCCTCAGATGACCGTGACTCCGTTCCAAGAATTTGGAAGATGTAAACAGTCAGGGGGAACTGCTGAACTCCGCTGAGCTCACGCGCCTCTTTCTCTGCTCCTTGGACCCCCTCATCAATGTATGCGAGCCGGCGGAATTCTAGGACCACGGTATATGGGGGCCGGTTAAATGGGGGTTTCAGTATATAATATATCATTTTCTTTTCTGACAGTCTCAACTGGATTTATTATTAATAACACGATAACCAAGTAAATGAAAGAAATACAAAAATAACATAGAAATTATTTTTCTTGTCTGGGATCTTCACCTTCAGCTTGCTTTTTCCGGAAAAGTTTCACCTGCACGTCATAAAAAATTCGCTTTTTTTTAAATTTTCAACAGTTGAAGAAAACCGAATTTTTTAAAATTGAAAATTCAACTATTGGAAATTCACTTTTCTTTTAAAATTTGCTTTTTTCTTGAAAACTGAAAGAAAATGAAAATTGAATTTTCGACATTTGACTTTTTAACAGTTGATTTTCTTTCAAAATTCGCTTTTATCTTGAATTTTCTACAGTAGAATTTTCAACTGTTGAAAACTGAAGAAAATTGAAAATTCATCGGTTGAACATTCAATTTTCAATTTAATTCATTTCCCAACAATTGAGAATTCAAGAAAAAAGCGACTTTGGAATGAAAGTTCAAGAAAATGGAATTTCCAGCAGTTGAAAATTAAAATATTGAAATTAAATTTTCTGCAATGTTCATTTTTTTTAAATTTTCAACAGTTGAAAATTCAAGAAAAAAGCGAAGATTGAACTGTTGAAAATTCATTTTCAATTTTCTTTAATTTTCAACAGTTCAAATTTTTAAAAAAGCAAATTTTGAAAGAAAATGGAATTTTTCACTGTTGAAAATTGAAAGGAAATTGGATTTTCGACAGTTGAATTTTCAACAATCGAAAATTCAATTTTCTTTCAAAACCAGCTTTTTTCATGAATTTTCAACTGTTGAAAATTGAAGAAAATTGTAAATTGAATTTTAAACAGTTGGGAATTCAACTTTTGAAAATTAAAGACAATTTGAGTTTTCAACAGTTGAATTCTCGCTTTTTTCTTGAATTTTCAACTGTTGAAAATGGAAGAAAATTGAAATTTCAACTGTTGAATTTTCAATTGTTGAAGATTCAACTGTTGCAAATTAAACTGTTGAAATGTTAATTTTCTACAATGTTCAATTTTCTGAAATTTTCAACAGTTAAAAATTCAAGAAAAATACGAATTTTGAAAGAAAATACAAGTTTTGACTGTTGAAAATTTCAGGAATTGAATTTTTGTCAGTTGAATTTTGAGCAACTGAAATTTCAATTTTCTTGCAAAATTCTCTTGTTTCTTCAATTTTTAACTTTTGAAAATTGAAGAAAATTGTAAATTGAATTCTAAACAGTTGAAAATTGGAAAATCAAGAAAAGGCGAATTTTGAAGAAAATAGAATTTTCAACTGTTGAAAGTTGAAGAAAATTGAATTTTCGTCAGTTCAATTTTAAACAATTGCAAATTCGATTTTCTCTCAAAACTCGCCTCTTTCTTGAATTTTTAAATTATGAAAATTTGAAGAAAATAGTCAACTGACTTCTAAACAGTTGAAAATTGAAGAAAATCGAATTTTTGTTAGTTGAATTTTTAGCAACTGAAAATTTAATTTTCTTTCAAAATTCGCTTTTTTCTTGAATTTTCAACTTTTGAAAATTGAAGAAAATTGTAAATTGACTTCTAAACATTTGAAAATTCAACTTTTGAAAATTGAGGAAGATTAAAATTTGAAATTCAACAGTTGAATTATCCACAGTTGTATCTTAACAGTTGAATCTTCAACAATTCAAAATCCAACAGTTGAAAATTCAATTTTCAACTCTTGAAAATTCACGAGGAAAAGCGAATTTCGTATTGAAAACAAGAGTTGAACTTTTTATTTACATAATTTTACTTGAAAATTTAATAAATAAACATAACAGTCCATAAAAATTTTTTTAACCAATTAATAGTAATCTAATGGACACCAATGGAGATTTATAAAAAAAATCCTGACTCTAATCATCTCCCGGTTAGATATTGAAAATAATTATCCGCGCAAAATTCGGAGCAAAATTTTTCTAAATGCATTGTTTTCGTTAAGCCTGAAAACTGTTAACGCTCATCAATGACGAAACTAATGTTGTTGATTACAAATTCATTTTTAAAATACTTTTTATTCAATTAAAATGTAATCTCAGTATATATTTTTTTAAACACTAGTTTAAGGTAAGAGGAGAAAAAACAGGAGGGGGGTTCCAATCGTGACGTGACATTATTAAAAGGGGGAGGGAGTTCTCCGTGCGTGACTTTTCGTGACAGAGGGGGAGGGGAAGGGGGTGTGAAAATTGTGCAAAAAACGTGATGTTATTTATGGACGACGCCTTAGCGCAAAAAACTTGCAAACCCAATTTTTCACTCATGGGGGTTTTTAGGGCCATACAAAACAGACTTAAGGGGGTAAAATTCAAAAAGTAATTTTTGCATCGTATTCTATGGGTAATTATGAAGAGAAATGTCGAAAGTCAACTCGATACATCTAATATTGACGATTCTGAATAAAATTCACAAAATCGTCTCTTTTTATGAGAAATACTTGTTAAACTTCATGGGGCTTGCGAAACCCCTAAAAATCATTTTTCAGAAATATGGATTAATTTGTTTCTAGATTCAAACAAATTTGTGGGGGTGATAGCATGAAAATTTAAAGAACAATTTGGACCACCCTAGTGAGCACGAATGTAAACACGTAACGATCGGATTTTCCAGACAGAATGCATTTAAAAAGTAGGATGAAGTTAATGTTACTTCCAATGGTGTCATTGCATTGTGCAATCTACCATAATTTTTGTACCACAATGGTTTTTAAAGTACGAGAAACAATTTTCCTGAACATTCGTTTTTAAGGGGCTTCTGGATAGAGAAAATAGAAGCATGTTATGGGGAAAAGTTTTCAAATGATTTTGTAAGATTTTTTATTAAATCATCAGTTAATAAATGGAGGTTTTATTAGACCTTGGATGTATAGAGTTTGAAGACTTTATAGCTTCGAGTTACTAAAACTATAATTTATATGTATTATGGTATTAAAAGTTTGAAGAGATTTTAAAATGCATGCTCTAAAAGTTATTTTATAAAAGCTAATTATCGAAATACAAACATTATTAAAAGATATTTGTATACATTGAATATTATTCACGATAAATTTTCTGATTCTAGTAATTAAAAAACTATCAAGATTTGCATGATAATAAATTAAAGTATTTAAAAACTGTAAAAAAAATTGTACCTGCTTTAATACTCTGGAAAATTTGGAATTTACGTTTATAAAATGAAAACGAATGAAAGGAAAGAGAGGTTAAAGTTCAAAAATTGAAGTAGAAGGCTTTATTTATGAAATTAGACCTTGACCAGAAATCCACAAACTATATTCGAAAAATTAGCATACCCTTAGGGCATTCCATTAGAGTGGAATTTCAGACATTCTTATGCGAGAAAAAAAACTAAATAGGATAAGCTTCGAGATTTTACATAATTCATAATTCTTTAAATTTTTTCTCATACTCGATTCCAATTATAATTGGAACAAAAATATATTACTCAATTTTTTTCACATTTCTAAATACCGAAAATATTTACAAACAATTTTTGAAACTCTTCTGACTGATAACGTTCAATTATTTTATAAGGAAAAATTCTACAAAAAATTGATCAATTTTGCAGAATTGTGAAATATTAAATATTACAAAAAATTCTATACTATTTTATGTACAAAATTTGTATACTCTTCTGAAATTCCAGAAAGATCTACATCATTTTTGGGTTAAATTTCTACCTGTAAATTCATTCTACAAAGTCTTCTGTTTTTCTTTCTTTTTGTTGTACTTTTTCAAAGACATACTTACTTTAATAGTGGCGTAAATTTACTATAAATCATTAGTAAACATAAAGCATAAATATAACTAACATTTACAACTAATTATTAAAATTTCAAGTTTTTCATTTAAACAACGTTTTACAATTATTAAGCGTTTCAGTTTGAAAATAATATGTTACAATAAATTTAAATTTGGAATGTACATTTTACAATGTCGTTTTAAAAAAGGCAAAAAAAAAGTAAAATTCTAAGACTGCATGTATCAAAGAAAAGTCAGGGTGACCGTTTCAATCGAGGAAAAAAATCCCGGTCATTTCCCGGCTTTTTCCAGGTACGCAAAAATTTTTCACTGTCATTTAAATGAAAAAATTCAAACTCGAAAAATTGAAAAATTTTTCGTTTAAAATAATCAACACTGAACTGCAAATTCAAGCACTCAGAATGGAAGTCTGTTGAATTTTAATCTTTTAAATTTGAAGCTCAAAGAAGTTTTTATTAAGAAATTTTTCATTCGAACGCTCAATAATTGACACGCATAAAATGAAAGCTTTAAAAACCTTTTCATTGAGCAATTTTAAATTGAATGCCATTAAACTGCAAAAATTTTAATCTTAAACTTTTATAAATTAAACAGTTCAAAGATTTCTGGCTGAAAAATATAAATCTATGCTGTCATTTTCAGTGCTCTGAATTAAAACTAATTCTCTCTCTTTCAACTCACATTAATAAAAATATTAAAAATTAATCATGTCCCTCTTCCTATTCAATATAAAATTTAAAAAAAGTTTTCCCCTCTCACCCGAATATTAAATATACCAAATTTGCCCCCCGTCCACTCAATAAAAATGTTAAAACGAAAAAGTCGCCTCTTCCAATTCAGAAAAACAATTAATAACCAAAATTTTCTCTCTACTAACTCAATAAAAATGATAACAAAAGAAGTGCCTCTTCCAGTTTAGAAGAACTTGCAAACCAAAATTTCCTCCTCTCCAACTCGATAAAAATCTTAAAAATAAAAGAATGTTCTCCCAATTCGGAAAAAATTAAAAACCAAAATTTCTTCCTTTCCATCTCGATAATAATCTTGAAAATAAAAAATTAGCCTCTTCCAATTCAGAAATAAAATTGAGAATAAAAAGATGTGCCTCTTCCAATTCAGAAAAAAATGGCAATTTATTCCCTTCCAACTCTATAAAAATCTTAAAAATAAAAAATTATCTTTCCACCAATTCATAAAATATTGTAATCCAAAATGTCTCTCTGCCAATTCAGTTCAATTTTCAACGTTAAACTCTGCAAATTGTTTATTTATTTGAAACAGATTAAGAATCGTCTTACATTGTTCAATTTTCAGTACTCGAACTACAGTTCATTTTTAGAAACCATTAATTAATTTATATATACAGATGATCAACTTAAAACGATTTTTATCAAAAAAGTTCAAATTCAAACGCTTTTAATTTTTTAATGTTTAAGTCTTCAAAACTGCATCTTAAAATTCGTTTAATTGAAAATGAATATTATATCACATGATATTAAATTTGTGCACAGAAAAGCCTGGGGTTTTGCTTTCATCTTTAAGTTAAAAGTTCATTTCTTTTGTTAAAAATTCGTATTTTTTCGTTGAATACGACTGTTTTTTATTTAAAATTAAAATATTTTTTAGTTGAAATATCAACTATTATATTTTTCGTTCAGAGGTCATATTTTTCGCTTGAAAATTCAACTACATACTCGGTTAAAAGTTGAACTACTTTCTTAAAAATTCATTTTTTTTGGTCGAAGATTCATCATTTTAGTTGAAAGTTCATTTCCTTGGTTAAAAATTAAACTATTTTTTTGAAAATTCGTTCTTTTTTGTTAAAAATATAACTTTATTAGTAGAAAAGTTCACTTTTTAACTGAAAATTCATGTTTTTGCATAAAAATTTAACTATTCCATTCTTGGTTCAAAATTAATCTTTTTTGGTCAAAAATGCAAATCTTACGTTAAAAATTATTCGGCTTTCGTTGACGGTTCAACTATTTTGTTGCAAATTAATCTTTTTTATTTGAAAATTCAACTATTTAGTTGAAAATTTCTGTATTTTGTTGAAAACTCGTCTTTTTCCGTTGAATTCAATTTTTTATGATTTAAAATTAAAATCTTTTTTGGTTGAAATATCCACTATTACATTTTTTGTTGAAAATTCATTTCTCTTTGGATTGAATTTCAAGTACTTGGTTGAAAGTGGAACTACTTTCTTATAAATTTATTTTCTCAATGAAGATTTATAATTTTAGTTCAAAATTTAAATTTGGTCGAAAATGTTTCTTTTTTAATCGAAAATGCAATTATTTGGTTTAAAATTCATGTAGTTTGTTGAAAATTCGTATTTTTTTGGTAGAAAACTAATGTTCTTGGTAGAAAATTTATCTTTTGCGCTTGAAAACTTACTTAGATTAGAATTTAATCATTTTGTTAAAAATTCGTCCTTCTTGATAGAAAATTAATCTTTTTTAGTTGAAGATTCAACTATTTTGTTAAAAATTCGTATATTTTGTTGAAAGTTCATTTTTATTATTATAAAACTAAAGTTCTTGGTTGAAAATTCATTTTTTTGGTTGAAAATAATACTATTTTAGTTGAAAATTCAACTATTTAGTTGAAAATTTATAAATTTTGTTGATTCTTCATCTTTTTCGTGAAAAATTAATCCTTTTGATTTCAAATTTATATACTTTGTTTTAAATTCGTCTTTCTGGCTCGAAAATTAAACATTTTAGATAATATTTTATTTCTTTATTGACTAAAAAATTTTTCTTGGTTGAAAATTCAACTCTTTTGTTGACAATTCGTGTTTTTGGTTGAATTCAACTAATCGGCTTAAAATTCGTCTTTTTTGGTAGAAAATTAATCTTCTTGGTTGACAATTTATCTTTTTGGTTCAAAATTCATCTATTTGGATAAAAATTCATCTATTTTGTTAAAAATGCAATACTCTTACTGACATTTTGATATTAAAATTTTGATATTAAATGGATGATTGAATTGAGCTGCAGCGCTTTTGATATCTAAGGATTCACTGTATGAAATTTCAAGTGCTTGATTAGATTTTTTTTCTAAAAATGTTTAAAATTCCCGGTCACGAAAAATTTCCGGTCATTTCCCGGTTTAGTGGCCACCCTTAAAATGTAAGGAAATGCACTTATAAATAAGTTTTTACAATTGTACCTAGGTAAGAGGTAGCCGTGGTCCAAAATGTAGACATGCAATTCTTGTCTCACATATTATTATTAAATTTGTAGAGTGAATACCAGCCTAAAAGCTGATAAAGATACTCCATCTAGTAACGACGGCCCCCCATCCGAGAATAACCCAGCCAAGCACTGCTTAACTTCAGTGATCGAACGAGATGCCTTAAACCATTTCATACGTCTGTTTGGACCCACGGAAGAAATAAATAAAACAGTATAAATTTTGAAAAAATCTTTTCCTCCTCCAGATCCCCCTAGTCGTACCGAAAAAATTCGTCTACTAGAACCGAAATTTCGTTACAAATAGCCGTTTTTGCGGTAAGAGTAGATAGTAGTATATGGTGATTAGTTTCTTTGTTCTCAAAAATAATACTGAAAATTGAAGATTCTTTAAACTTTGAAATCTAGAACCCATTTAATTATAGTTTCAAGGTTATGCAATTTTCGAATTTGAGTAACTCACCCTCCGATTGGTCATATTTGACGAAATATTTTTGGGAACATTTTTGTTGCAATTACAAACACTCAGGACCAGATGAACCTTTCTTAGTGTCATTAATTTAATTTCCCAAACCCGAGTTCTTGAAACGAAAATGTCGATAATGCAGATACTTGCACCTGATACATGGCTTTAATAAAAGTGATTTTAATAACCGAAAAACATGTTGTACATTTTGGTTTATAAACTTTGAAAACAGCAGAAACATCTTTTAGAAAACTATACCCACAACAAAACTTAGACTTTCTTTTTCTTCGTTGGTCCGTTTTCAACAATCATCATTTTTATGAAATCAAAACAACTTTATTCTAGATTCATTTTCAGATATCAGAAAACTGTTTTGGCAATCTTAACAATGAATTCCGGACATTCCCAAGGATCTCATCCTGCGATAGAAAATGTTTCGCTTCTATAGCATCTCCCAGAGCGAGGGTAAAAGAACCAGAGCATGACGATGTGGTGCACACTTTGGGGACACGCATACACACATATGTTATATACCTTATATGAATGTATGTATATGTATATGTGTATATATGTATATATATAGAGAATGAATTTAACAGTGAACGTGAGTTGTATGCAAGTGCACGTGCACTATGTTCAACGAGAAACAACAATAAATTGCCTGGGGCACGCGTGCGACTGACCGGTCGTCTCCACGATGAGAGAGACGATAATTTTTCTCCTCACGGGATCGTCGGACGAAGCGGAAAATACGACCATGTCACTTCATAAACACTAGCTGCTTTCCTGAGACATACAAATTATATTAAAAATTCGCTCGTAAATTACCCTCATATGTCACAACTGGACTTGATAAAAAATGCATTGTGCGAACATTTACTATGATTTGATTTGTTAAGTAACTATCAACTTCAACTTTACATTACATCATATATTAATAATCAATATCTCTTAAAGATCAAAATGAAATCTACTTTCTTATGAAAAATTTTTGCGCACTAAAAAAGAACACAAATAGTTCACAAATCCAAAACAGACTTTGAAACTAACCAATGCAGTTTTGTCATGCGAGTGTAGTGCAATAATTAAATCTATGATAAAATCATTCTCACGCAAGAGATATCATTTTGAATATTTCTGACTTTAATCAATGTGGGCGTGTGACCAGCACAGCGGGACAGGTAGCAGCAAAAAAAGTACCCTTTCTATGACAATAGTAATTCCAGAAGCAAGCCAAATTCCCGGCACAGTTGTGATAGAACGAAGCAGGGCTCAACATCTTCAAGATACATTTACAGAGCAGGTCCTAAGAAAATCGAAACCCGATTGCGAATACTAACCCAATTGAGAATACTTTTGATAGGAAAACATTTTAAAAATAAATAAATCTCTCCATGAATCTGCAGAAAATTTTCTTTTTCTCTTTAAAATGTTTTCGAATGTTTCATTTTTTTTCAATTTTATCTTTTGAAATGCATTAGTTCTCAAGATAAAGTTTCTGTAAATAAATCACCGTGAGAAGTAAACTATTGCATATTTCAGCATTTTGGAAAATGCATTGCATTCAGGAATGTTAGGAGAATATCTTTGAATTTTTTCAGATTTTTCCTAACGTCGCCCTCCTTCTGGAAACAGGTTAAAATGGACTCTTGAAAAAGGAGGCCGAAAACCCCTGTTTTTTGGGACGTTTTGCCGTCTAACTATTCAAAAAAAATGTTTAGGATAAAAGTGAACATATCATTGAATTAGGAAGACTTTAAGCTTTCAGCCGTTTTTTTAAGACGTTTCAGAGATTTCTTTTTGTGCGAGTTGCAATCAAAAGAAGTGAGGGGTCTCGACATTTGGCCCCGACTTTAGTGTTATTGCTTTTACTCTTAATTTGAAAAATCCTGTTGTGCATATGTTTATCAATGAAGGCAAACGGATAATGGTTTGGAAAAAGAATCTGTTTGCATAATTCAATATTCTTTTCATGGAATTTTGGATAAGATAATTAAAGAGCTCAGTCAATAAAATTCTTTACAAATCCTATTTTGCTTTAAACTGAATGATTGGAATTAAAATTTAGTGTCATCCCCGAACAAATTCTTCTTCTGTGCCAATCAGTGACAATATAATTTTCATCAGTTTTCATTAAAGTCAAATCAAGAAAATCCAATCTACCTTCCGTTCCAATTCCAACAGTGAACTGTAATCTTGGATGTATACTATTAAAGACATTGAGTATGGTATCCACATTTTGTGCATGTAAAGAAAGTACAAAATCATCAACATATCTTGCATAAAAGTGCACTTTAAAATTAATTCAATCAAAAACTTCTTTTTCCAAATCTTCCATCACAATTTCAGCAAGAATTGATGACAAGACTGAGCCTATCCGAGTTCCAAATTTTTGTTTATAAAAAGTACTATCGATTCTAAAATAAACGGAATTGAAAACATATTCAATTGCATTAAGAAATTGTTTTTCCGATAATTTAGTATAAAGTTTGATCATATCCCATCAAGTTTAACTCTTTCATATGGAATGTTAGGTAACATGGCTATTACGTCAAAAAAAAAAAAAATAAAAATGCGATTCATTGGTATTTTAACCTTCTTAATTAATTTTAGAAAAGTAGCACTATTTTTTATTGGTATTTCCAAAAGGCTCACTGATTCTTTGATAATTGAACTATTGAAAAAAAAAAAAGTTCAAAATTATATAACTTTAAAATATAAACTT
>JAUMHM010000087.1:8969601-8982385 GCA_032362435.1 Melikaiella ostensackeni | reverse complement strand
TTACCACCTTAGATGCGTTCATGCGGTGAGCACGATGTGGAAAGGGGTCCTCGGCGGCCGGGCGGAGGAAGCCGAGTAGCCCCGAAGGACGCTCGAGCTGTGTGAATCTTGCGCGCAAGTAGGCCTGGGCAGGCGTAGTCAGCCCGCCGGCGAAACGAGAAGAGGAGAATTCCCGGTGAAGCCCTCGGAGAAGGGGAAGAAAGGAGAAGCGCGCGAACTCGCGTTGGACGTCCCTGTAGTAGAGGAAGATTAGGAGAAACATAAAATAATAATTTATTTCTAAAAGTAAGTAACTAAACGAAATGGTATTTTTCAAGATTCGAAAAAAGATTTTGGTACGATTTAATTTATTATTGAGATCTTCCGTGAGATTTTCAACTGTTTTTGAGTCGCTCTATCATAGAGATTTTGAAATCTTGCAAATGTTGCAACTGATTCAGCAATATTTGACTGTTTATTTAAAATAAATTCATGAATCAAATATTCAAAAATGAACAATTCAAAACTGAATTGTTTGGAATAGAAAGCCTTGAAACTTGAAAATTTCAGAGTGCTAAATTTAAACTTTGAACGTGCAATCATAATCATTTACAAATTTATTGATTCACTCTTCAATTTAAAGCATTGGAAGTGATAGCCTGGACTTATATTTCCCAACCAGAAATCTTTGAACTATTTAGTTTATAAAAGTTGAAAATTTGAAATATTGCAGTTCAACGGAATGTAGTTCAAATATGTTCAATTAAAAATTGTGGAAAGCTTCCATTTTATACGTGTAAATTATTCAGCGTTTGAACTAAATATTTTTAAGCTTCAATTTTGAAAGCTAAAAATTCAAAAGAGTTCTACTCTGAGTGCTTTAAGTTGCAATTGAATTTTGATTACTGCCAATGCAGAAATATTGAGCTTTAGAAGCTCGCATTTTTTAATTTCAATGACCGTGAACATTCATTGCAAATCGGGAAAAGGCCGGAAATTATTTTACTCGACTAAAACAGCCACCTTGCATGAGATACCTGTGACAAAAATTATATAGGCAATAGTTTTTGTGTTGAGTAAACATATTCACCGAATCCTTTACTGTAATGTGACATCTTCTAGAATTTAACTGCTAAGGATATCATCGAGATCGTTTGATTGAATATTATTTACAACAGTCGCTGAAAGTTCTCTCAATATCATATTACATGCTACATGTCTAGAGATAGATGCATTGAGCTTCGCACTGTTTCAAATAGTCCTGAGAAGAATTAACATAAAACTTTCTATAAAATGCCTGCTGCCTTCAACGGCCAATGTTATATTCTAGATAGAGACGCAGATTTCTGAAACTAAACTCTAATTGCTTAATTTTTATACATGCCTTTCTTACTCATGCTATTTGATTAACTTGGAAAGTAGTTAAGTAAGGGGGTTTCGAGCTCAATTTTTTCCCCTTTCCAGCTCTGATTTGCGGCTAGAGCCTCTTGAGTATATTCTGAAATTTGAAAAATGAATGATTTAAGTATAAATGTATATGGATTAGAGTTTGATGAATACAGCAAGAAGCAGGAAATTGTACCTGTTTATATAAGCCATGAAAAACCTAAAAACCCTATTATTCACCTTCTTATGATTGAAAATACTAAATTTGATTTAGTCACAGAAGTGTATCATTTTTCTTCAATTAAAAATCTATCTCGACTAGTAAAGATTTTATTATTATTATTGAGAACATATACCTACAATAGGGTGGTCCAAAAATCACCAAGTTCGAAAAGTTCAATGGGCCTGTGGAATTGCCTATTTCTTTTCGGGAGAGAGAAAATCCCTCAAAAAATTATATCCAATCGGATGATGTCCTGCACTCCCTCATCGAGGTCAAAGATTAAACTCTGAATATATCATTGTTGCTTTAGTGCTTACAAAAAAATGTTTGGGACAATATTAGCCTAATTTTTTATGACAAATTTAATAGTGTCGATTACGTTTATTAAAAAAAATTTTCAGAGACATTTTTTACATAATTTAATTTTTCTTTTAACAATTCAGACTTTTATTTCATCCAAACTTGTAGATATTTCTGATAAGAATTTATTAATATCATATAAATTATTCCCATGTTCATATAATTGTTATTTATTAGGTTCTGAAGGTAACAACTGACTATAATAATGCTTTGTTATAAAACATAATACAACACATACACATATAACATAAAACACATTTGTATTTTGTTTTTATTTCCTAATTTTTTCTTTGGAAAAGATTTATTGAGTTTAAATTGTTTTTGAAGTTGTTTATACAGATGTTTTTTGCATTCCTCCACCAGCTTGATGAAAGTCTTCTTTCTGACATCGGGAATATTTTTCCTGTTGCTCTTAACATTTTAAAGTGATGCTTGAAACTGTTCTTCATCTTTCGTTAATGATTTGTTAAAATCAGTTGCTGCAAGACATCATCCGATTGAATTAAATTTTTCTAGGGAATTTCTTTTTTCCAAAAAAGGAACAAGAATTACCACAGGCCCATTGAACTTCTCAAACTTGGTGAATTTTGGACCACCCTAGTGCTAAAAGAGCAGTCAAACTTGAAACTTATTTCAACGAATTATTAACGAAAGATGAAAAACAGTATCAAGCATTACTTCAAAATGTTGAGAGCGACAGGAAAAAAAATTCCCGATGTCAGAAAGAAGACTTTCATCAAGCTGGTGGAGGAATGCGAAAAAACATCTGTATAAACAATTTCAAAAACATCTCACAGCCTTCTGTGCTCTAGCCGCAAATCAGAGTTGAAAAGGGGACAATTGAGCTCGAAACCCCCTTACTTATGTACTTGAGAATATTTTTAATATTTTTTAATTATATAACTCTCTTTGTCTTGAAATTCTATTAAGTTCTATATCATAATCAACACGTCTAGACACGTCTTAGATATAACGTTTTGCAACGTTAGTATATAATGCGTCCATAAAATCATAGATTTTTAGAAGGTTCTACATTATAATCAATACGTCCAAGATACAACGTTTTGCAACGTAAATATGTAATGTCAACGGTCAAGATTTTGTGAAGAAAGCGAAAGGTGTCAAGGCCAGAGTAGTCAAGGAAGATATAGAATTTAGTGATTACATTGACTGCTTAGAAAATATTAAAAAGCAAAATAGTATCCAATATGTAATTAAATCGCGATTACACCACGTCCAAACATCAGAACAATGTGTAATAGCACTAAGTCCTTTCGATGACAAGAGGTTCCTATCACCAAGCAGTACCGATACCCTGGTGTGGGGGTACTATAAAATTAGGGTGACAGAAGATAAGATAATGAATGTGGATAGCAAATAAATTGTAAAGAGGGAAGCAATGTGTCATATTACACCCCAAGTATCTTGGACTAAACAGTCTAACGAAAATCGTTGTCGAGGCGGTTCGAATCAGGATTTCGAGAAGAATTCAAAAGAAGAAATCACGTCAACTTCTTTTACGCGCTTGTTCTCAAAATTTCCTTTTGCTTTTCCCATATTTTTTCACGTGTAGTTGGCGTGTTTGCTTATTGAATTTTTCGGTTCAAAGGTGTAATTAGTATTTTTGTGGAAATTCAGGGACTTCCAAGAATTTTCGAAATGTGCGGAATCTTGCGCAAATATATGAAAGGTTTCAGAAACTATTGCAAATTCATACAAAGTTTTGAGAAAATTTATGAAAAGTTTTAGTGAATGTGGAAGGCTTTTGAGATTTATGAGTTCTGAAAATTGACCTTTTAAAAGGAGAATTTAGGGAAGCTTATAAGCTTGTTAAATTTTTATTCATCGTTGGGCATTCTTCTCACATTTGCATTGAATGGTCTTTTTCCATCTTCGAGACCAAACTGCAGGAGAATGATGCTCTCCTCAGTATACAACACAAGCCGATCATAACTCATTTGGTTCTGGCTTGGTTTTCATACTTCACTTACATGGCCGAAGTTTGGTTGGGCTGACGTTATGAATGGACACTCCACCTCATAACGATCCAGCTGCTTAATGTGGACACGATTTTATGCTTATGGAATGAATTTCTTGCATGAAGTTTTACTTGGGTGTATACTTTTAACAA
The DNA here is from genome assembly GCA_032362435.1 of Melikaiella ostensackeni. NCBI lineage: Eukaryota > Metazoa > Arthropoda > Insecta > Hymenoptera > Cynipidae > Melikaiella > Melikaiella ostensackeni. Next base: position 8,978,306 of record JAUMHM010000087.1, on the reverse strand, counting down.
TGAATGATACAAATAATAACGTAGCCTCGGATAGGGTTGATACTTCTACTGACGAAAGGCAGGTTCTCGGAAAAGTTTCGGGCGATGAGTGGAGATTAGGTGTTTGGAATGCTAGAGGTGTGAATGATCTTAAGGAAAAGGAACCGCGTGATACAATACGTGTGAGAAAGCTAGATATTTTGTGTGTACCGGAAACAGAGAAGAAGGAATGTCAAGTGAGAAACATGGAGAACGGACTCAAACTTTGGTCAGGAGTGGATAATAAATCATATGGTACCCAAGGAGTCGGTCTGATCATGAATGAGAGAGCAAAACAACATGCCAAAAAGTATGAATGTGTATCACCTAGATTACTATAGGTTAGAATGAAAGTGGCAATCAGAGGACTATCTATCATAGCGTGCTACGCTCCAGTTGATGACGACGAGAGAGATGTAAAAGGTACCTTCTGGGACTCGTTAAATGAAATACTAGGGACTTGCGATCCTGGCGAAAGAATACTTTTACTTGGAGATATGAATGGCTGGGTTGATGTGCAACGCGAAGGTACCGACAGGGTACTGGGCCATTTCGGAGACCGAAAAACGAACAGTTACGAACAGCTTGGTTCAGACATGAAAAGATCCACATGTATCATATACTTGGCGCAGAGGCGAAAGTCACAGTATGATTGACTTTATTGTAGCGGATGAGAGACTGAAAGGGCTTGTAAGGGATACAAGGGATAAGGGATAAGGGATACAAGCGGATGAGAGACTGAAAGTGCTTGTAAGGGATACAAGGGTTATGAGAGGCTCTGAGTGCGGAACGGATCACTTCCTCTTAGTTTCAAAAATGAGTCTAGGTCAAGGTTAGAGGAGACGAAGAACTAATAATAAGCCAGAGCAGATGCGAGTTAGGATTGAAAATTTGCAGAAACCAGAAGTACAATTAGTATATCTTGACAAGCTGAATAGATACTTAGAACATCATGAAGAAGCCTGGAAGACTGAATTGAACAATGAAAATGTAGAAGGTGCATGGATAATACTACGGGATCGCATCTTCAAGAGTGCATCTGAGATGTGCGGTACTGCGGCTGTAGGAAGAAAGGCTGGAGATGCTTGGTGGAATGATGAAATCTGCGTGTCTGTCAAAGAGAAAAAACAAGCATACTCGAGAACATTAAATATTAAAGGTCTTAGCGATGAGGAGAGGACTAGATTAGAAAATGATTACGGGTATGAAAACAGAAAAGCCAAGATACTAGTCAAAGAAAGCAAAAATAAAATCGAAGCGGAAGGAGATAAAAAATGCAAAGCGACTTTGAAGGAAATTATAAATTATTTTGGAAATGGGTTGAAAAGATCAGGAAAGGAAGTTCTAGCACTGAGGTAGTTGGAATCAAGAATGCTGATGGTAAAATGATATGGGATTCGGACAAAGTGGAAGACTGTATGAAAGATTTTTTCAAGAGATTGTATGGAGGTCAAGCTATGGAACATAACAACCTTCTCACTGAAGAGAATACGTTAGACAATCCAGTTGTAGGTAGCGGAAGAAAAATCAATATCGACGACATTATATCTTAGATTAAGAAACTCAAGAATGGCAAGGCTGCTGGTATGGATGGCATCACCGCTGAAATGCTTGAGAGCGGTGGCGGATATTTGTTTGTGTGGCTGAGCGAATTTATGAATATGTGTGTTATGCTAGGTGAAGTTCCAAATGATTGGAAAAAGGCTATTATGATCCCAATCTACAAGGAAATGAGTGATAAGGGTGACTGTGCTAATTATACAGCGATTAGCCTACCAAGTATCGTAGGAAAATATTTACCAAACTACTGATTGAGAAGGTCATGGGAATAACTAGAGAAAAGATCTGGGAAGTTCAATGTAGATTTATGCTAGGGAGATCATGTGCGGATTAAATATTCAGCTTGAGCTAGATCATAGAAAAGAGTTTGAGGGTGAACAGAAGAGTTTTCTGTGCATTTGTTGATCTTAAAAAGACTTTCGATAAGGTGAACAGATCTAAGCTTGTGGATGTCCTGAAAAAACATGAAGTAAATGGTTGGCCTCTAAGAGCAATAAAAGCAATATACAATGGTAGTTAAGCGAGTGTAAGAGTGAATGGACAATTCAGCAATTGGTTTGATATAAAGCAGGGTGTTCGGCAAGGCTGCGTTATGTCCTCCTGGTTGTTCCATATATACATGGACAAATATCTAAGAATGGCTCTTTTCTCTACGAGATTAATGTCAGGGTACTTGACCTTGAGGAGCTCTTCTTGATAGAAGCCACTAGCAATTGGTTGATCCTGGTAGCCCTTGAGTTTATACATAGCGGTGACATCCTTAGGCTTCATGCCAATGGTTCGATGTTTCGTTTCGTTATACTTGGAAACGAGTGTGGGCAAGGTAGCCACCTACTCATAGTTGCCATGTCAACTAAATTGTGGCCACATCATGTTCTTGCGAGGGTAATATCGACTGCGCCATCTATTAGCAAGTGACGCCACCATCAGCTTGGTTCAATGTCGATTAGATACAACTTTGTCGCATCGACCGAGACTTAGTCCGTGATAGGAATCAGTATTACCGACTGAGACTAACACCGACAAAGGGTAATATCTACTGTTGGTAACTTGCAGTGGTGGTGCTATCTGCTTGCAACCAGTGCAGACCACGTGTCACTCAAGTCCCACGGAATTTATTTGAATAAAGAGAATTTGCCAAAAGAATGTATCTTAATATTAACTCATAATTAAGTGTAGTGTATACAATCTAAGGATAGAATTATTTTCGAGCTATCCACATTGCCTTATTATTCGAATTATTCAAGTAAAGAGGTGATAAGACATATATATGTATAGGTGATTGCCAAAAAGTTGAACTCTTTAAGTCCCTGTCATGTTCCACTTTTCCTTTGAACAGTAAATTCTTTATAAATATATCTCGGTAAAGTACTTATATCAGAGCACAGTTTAGTGAGGTTTCAAAATGTTAGACAATTTTGATTAGAAGTTAGAAATAAAAAAGTACGCAAAGTGTACAGCTGAATATTTTAGAGCTAGGGATTTCAAAAATAACTTCAAATTGTGTCCCGCAAGTGTTTTGTGTGATAACGCTGAGTTGATATTTTAGGATGAAAATCGAGAATAATTATTCAAACTATTCTTAATGCGGGCACAAATTGTTAATTGTACACTTGCGGAGGTTAAGTATAGTAAAAAATCGATTTATCAACGTTCATTCCAAATAAAAGTAAATAATGCGCACTTTTTGTGCGTAATATTTCTTATAAAATCTCCGATTATGCTCCATATTAATTTATTATACTATAAGAAAAGAGAGTATTTTGAAGGTTGTGTGTGCAAAACCGGTACAGGTAAAAAAAATAATTTAATGTAAGTTCGTATGAGGCGGGATTCTGGAAAGTATGAGAATTGTAACTGAATTCACTCTTCCACCCTCTCCAACCCTTTTAGAATCCATTTCACCAAGGAAGACTGAAAAAGGTGAGGAGTGTTACTAAACGGGCAAGAGTATAATATCCGTAGCGATAAGTTTTGAATGAGGATTCCGATAAGATTTCTTGCGAGAAAAACGAAATTGAAATTCTTAATTCGATATCTCGATTGTTTTCCGAGATATCGACTTTATGTTCAAGATTTTCACTCTATGATTGATAGTTTTCGAAAAAATGTACGATAAATGTTAAAAATTACAGAAATACAGCGCAATGGACAAAAATAATGTGGGATAATGGTGGCGATATGATCCTAAAAATGGACGGGTGGTATGACTGAAATTATTTATGTGCCTTTAGTGGTGCATTCCTGCCCCCACGAGACGTTGGAAAGGGGTATAAGTGTGACATACATTATTTCTTTGACCAGTCACAGGGGTGCTTTACCGCTCCGCACATGACGTTGGGAAAGGTTAGGGGTGTGACCTAAATTATTTTTGTAACAGTTACAGGGGTACCTTCCCGCCCCCGCGAGACGTTGGAAAGGATTAGGGTTGTGACCTAAATTATTTCTATGACCAGTCACAGAAGCGCCTTCCCGCTCCCCACGAGACGTTGAAAAGGGGTAGGGGTGTGACCTACATTATTTCTGTGACCAATAACAGGTGTGCCTTCCCGCTCCTACGAGACGTCGGGAAGGAATAGTGGTGTGACCTACATTATTTCTGTGACCAGTCACCAGAGTGCCTTCCCACCCCAACGAGACGTTGGAAAGAGGTGGAGGTGTGACCTCCATTGTTTCTGTGACCAGTCGCAGGGGTACCTTCTCGCCCCCCACGAGACGTTGGAAAGGGGTTGGGATGTAATCTACATTGTTTCTGTGACTAATTACAGGGTTGCCTTTCCGCCCCCCATGAGACATGTTATTTCCTCACAGAAAAGTGGAATTTTTCGTTAATAAATACATAAGATGATAAAAATTTGTTTGAAAGTTGTTATTACCAATAATGATTGTAGATTTTCAATGAAATTTTCTTAAAACTTTAGAATTTAGCTATTTACGATTTACTACCTTGAAAAAACGAAGTTTGTACATCGAAAATCAAGAATATTTTCCATTTCAGAAAAGTCATCAAAGTTTTTATTTCCAAAAAAGGGTTATATCCATTCGATAGATTGTAAAAAATCTGTTGAAAACGTTAAGGTCAAAAATTTTTTATTTGATATGAAAGCAGTTTTGTTCATTCGAAATAGGGACCTGCCTGCGCAAAATCTAAAAATTCTCCCTCCTCCAGCTCGGTCAATTTGTATCCAATTAGAAAAATTGTTTTCCTATGAAGCACTACCTAGGAGGACTACTCTTTGCCCAAGTTTGAGTTCCATCAGTAAATGTCATTTTTCAGGGTGGGTAAACTTGAGAAAAAATGCCCCATTCATACAACGTTCCATCTAAAACGTTGAAAGACAAACCTGACAAAATAACTCTTGTATCACAAAACCTTACACTAAAATGTCTGACAGCCCCTTCAGTCCCCTTAAGTCTCAGTGGAACGTTGCTGGAACGTTCCAAGAGGGCGGACATTTCACACGGCTCAGCGACGTGCCTGGAACGTTCCCAGAACGTTCCGTGCTATTAGGGCAGGTATTTCCATAAATATATTGCTAGAACTCTTGAGAGACGCTACAATAATTCAGTTTACATTATATGAAAAATAATTTTACATAAACATTAAATAACAAAATGTTGAATCAGGTGTTATGTTTGATTATGACGCAGAACAGATGCTCTGTCTCTCTACAGACCAGGTAAATAAGAGACCGACTATTCTTCACCTTTATGCTTTTTCACTTATATTTTCATAACTTTATAAGTTACTTATCTCATAAGACGTCTGCTTTTACTTGTAAAAACATTTCCGAGCGACAATATACTATGATATACTATAATATACTATTATTATAATGTACTATTATTAGAATATACTATCATTTACTACTAAATTTGTGTACCTATTAATTATTTAAATAAATGAAATAAGTTTGTGAGGATTGCTACATATTCGTAGCATACTAAATAACAAGGTATAAAATAAGTCATTCTCTCAATAGAAATGAGGTTCATATACAATTATTGATTTTTAAGTATTGTGCAGAGCAAAAAGACGCTCACCTTTTCGCGCGTGAGATTTCAAGTATTGTTTCGAAATTCCCATACTAACATATAGAGACGTCTTTCTTTAATTCATAATTTTGGACTTTGCATATAATCTGATTCCGTTTCATTGAGTTGCTTCACTGAATACATTTTCCTTTATCATTTTGCATTGAAATGATTGTTTTCAGAAACGGGATGAGGAACCAAAAGAAAGTTTTCTATCATATTCAATTCAAACCTTTTTGCCAGGCGTTCGATACATAATTTGAAAAGCGGTACTTCAAGGCCGCTCCACATTCATGAAAAACGGCTGAAACCATGCATGTGTTATAAAAATCTTATTCTTATGTTACAGAAATTGAATATCTTAATTGATTATGACGAAAATGGATATTTGCTTCAAATATTCACTAAAAATATGCAAGACAGACCCACATTATTTATAGAAGTTATTCAAAGACATAATCACAATGTAAGTATAACCAAAGTATAGTTATATATTTTTTTCCAACAGACTGACCCCTTCCGCGAAATATATTATTCAATCACATAAGAAAAACATCCCAAAATAATGGAGTTTCTTGTCACGAAAATTCCAAGTTGAATCTTATTGATTTTGTGTTCGTGCTCGGTTCAACATGAAATTCCGAGTAGACGCTGGTATGAAACATCAAAGGACTATATGCAAAAAGGGGTTTATCCCTATATCCACAAGGCTTACGATAAGACCAGAAACATTGTGAAGGGTTAATAAGAAAGAATTCAATCCCCATCCCCAATTTCTCCATAGTCGGCCATAGATCAAAAATTGCGATTTAAGGATAGATTACAAGATATTAGAATGTTCTTTCTTCAGGCTTGCAGGGAGAAAATGAAAATTTTCTCAGTGATGTAAATTTTGAATAATTGATTTCACACATGTTGCATTAACTAACCATATCACAGAAAATGTGTGTACGCACTAGGGTGGTACAAAAAATCGACTTTCGATTTTTGGTGATGTACCCCCCCCCCCCAATCAGTTCGTTTTGTCAAGAAAGAAAATCTGTATTTTTTTATCAAATTGATCAACATTAACCCATACCCCAGGCTCTTGAAATTAACATGGGGTTTCAAATGGGAGAAGCTCATTTTTCGAAATAATGGATAAATGAAAGTATTCGTTATTAACTTTTTTTTGTAAAATAGCATTTTTATGTGGAATTCATGGTAAAAACGGTATTTTTCTCAAGCTTTCAACATGATTTATTCTTGTTCAATGAGTGAAAAGTTTCCACATATTTTTAAATTAATTTCAAATTGTTCAAACTAGTACTATTTGTTTAAACAATTTTTTGTCTGTGAATCGTGAAAACTTATTTTTTTCTAAAATTAATGACACAATTGATGAATGTTGAGAGCGATATATTTCTTTGTCGGTATGTGGCAATCATTTAAACAATTTTTATTTGTTTAAACAATTTTTTTCTGATAAATCGTGAAAAGTAATCATTTCCTGGAATAAATGACAAAATTAGCGAATGTTGAGACCAATAAATTTTGTTCAACGATATTCGGCGAGTTTTCAAACAATTTTCACTTGCTCAAACAATTTTCTCCCTGTCAATCGTCAAAAGTTATTATTTTTCGAAATCAATGACACAATTAATGTTAATTAATGAATGTTGAGAGTAATTTTTTTTCGTTCAAGATATTTTGCAATCACTTAAACAATTAATAATAATTTCTTATATTAATATCTCATAACGTATACCTCAATGGTTTAAGCAATAATCATTTGTTTAAACAATTAGGGTATAAGTTCTGAGATGAGGAAATACTGAGTAATAAGCATCATAACACAAGAGTTTCGAAAAAACTAGAATTTTCTCCACCTTCCTATGAAAAAGTGCAAGTAAATTATTATTAATTGCTCAAATAGTTGCCAAATATCTTTACAAAAATATTACTCTTAACTTCCGTTAATTGTGTCCTTAATTCCAGGGATTAATAACTTTTCAAGATCAACAGGGGGAAAAATGTTTAAAAAAATTAATATTGTTTAAATAATTGCTCAATATCCTCAAAAAAAAATATGACTCTCAAAATTTTCTAATTGTGCCCTTGATTCCAAAAAGTAAAAGATTTGTACGTTTGACATGGAAGCAAATTCTTTAAACAAATGAAAATTGTTTGAATAATTACCAAATATCCTTAAGAAAATATAATGATCTCGGGATTCATTAATTCCAAAAAATAATAATTTTTCACGATTTAGAGAGATGAAAGTTGTTCAAAAAAATAGTAGTTATTTCAAAAAATTAAAATTAGTCGAAAAATACTTTGAAACTTGTCACTTATCAACTAAAAGTGAATCAAGTTGAGAAAATTCAATGAAATACCGATTTTACCATGAATTCCACATAAAACTGCTCTTCTGAATTTTTCGAAGTATTTTCCGGGACCACCTCAAGGGGTTTGGGAGCGTTAAAATTAAAAGTTATTGCTTGAAAGTTATTTCTTGAACATTTCTCAGGAATGGACCAACCTTTAATTTACAAAAAGTTAATAACGAGTACTCATTTTATTTCCTTTTTTTTTGGAAAAAGTAGCCTTTCCGTTTTACAACTCCATGTGAATTTGAAAAGCCTGGGGAGACAGGTTAATGTTGAAGAATTTGAAAAAATAAACATTTTCTTTTCCCGGAAAATGAATAAATTGGAGGGGTGACGGTTCCATCGCCAAAAATACAAAAAAAACGTCAAATGTATAAATTTCGATCACCCTAGGGGCGCAGCGCAACAACTTACTGTCCTACGGGACGCAGTCAATTATTTTTTTCAATTTCTAAGAAGAAAGGAAGTCAGAAGGTTGTTTTTGGTTCCGATTGACTAACCTGAAGTTTCTCAAAAAAAATTCCTTTTTCACCCGCATCGATTTACATTCAACTCTCCATATACTGCTCCGCGTCTTACCGTGTCCCTAGGATTCGGCCAACTCGCTCTCGTCGGCGAGGGAGCCCGGGGGACAGGGGAATACGCTCGGCGTTCTTGAGGCAATCACGCAATACCGTAGCGACAAAGCGGGCAGCTCGCACACTCGCGTACATATTTCGCATT
>JAUMHM010000087.1:8892932-8910070 GCA_032362435.1 Melikaiella ostensackeni | reverse complement strand
AAATGTCATGTGACACTGAAGCTGATCTTCCTTTTTAGGAAATACAAAATATAAATGCAGGCTTCGAAGTTCCACACTATTTTACTTTTTTGAAATACTTTTTTAGGCAAGGCTACTTTTTCAGTAAAATCATATAAAAATCGATCAAACTAACAAATTTCAGTTTTGAAAATAAAAAAAAAATAAAAAAAGGTGTGCCTAACAAAACTACTCTACCTAAAATAAAGGAAGGAATCAATCAGAAAGAAAATTATTTGACAATAGCTACCCGTTATCGAGAAAATCGCTTTCTTCAAAAAATTTTGTATAGGCTGAAGTGTTTATTCATTAAATACTCATGTAGAATTATGTAAATGCAAAATTTTTAATATTTGCCTTTTAAAAAAATTCAACTGTTGAAAATTGAAGAAAACTGAGAATTGAATTTTCGACGGTTAAATTTTCAACAGTTGAATTATACTTAATTATGATCAGGATCAGAATTAGTAGAAAAAAAAACAAGAAATTTTCAATAGTTTTCGATCATTTGAAGTGATTTCCAAAGGTTTTTAAATATTTGAGGGTAATATTTCAAATCTTTTGAAATCTTATTAAATTCAAAATGAAACTGTTTAATATACAACTTTAAATTTCTTCGATTTTTAATATTTGAATTTTTAACAGTTGAAAATTCAAGAAGAACGCGAATTTTATATCAAAAACAAGTATCAAAAAAGTTATATTTTCATATTTTACATGAGGATTTAATAAATAAACATTTCAATCCGTAAAATAAAATTGTTGAAAAAGTCGATTTTTTCGAAAACGGGTCGCCGTTTTTTCTTGAATTTTCAACAGTTAACAATTCATTTTTTTGGTTAGAGATTCAATACTTTAGTTGAATTTCGTATTTTGGGTTTGAAAGTTCATCTCTTATAGTTAAAATTAAAAAATCTTTTTTTTTTTGGTTGAGAATTTAATTATTTTGTTCAAAATTTAACAATTTTGTACAAAAAGTCATCCTTTTTGGTGGAAATACCATCTTTTAGGTTGAAAGTTCAACTGTTTTGTTGAAAATTCGTCTTTTTGGATTGAAAGTTCAACTGTTTCGTTTATAATTATTTGTCTTTTTGGGTTAAGAATTCAAACTGTTTTGGTAACCAACTGAACTATTTGGCTGTAAATTAACTTTTTGTTGAAAATTCATACTCTCGGGTTGCGAATTCAACTGTGTTGTAGAAAATTAGTCCTTCGGCTTGAAACTACAACAAACTGGTTGAAATTGTTATTCTTCCTGGACTGGAATATCTTTTTTGGTTTTCAAATTCAACTCTTTTGTTAAAATTTCTCTTTTTGGTCGTTTTGGCTCGAAATTTAAACAGTTTGGTAGAACATTTAACTATTTGGTTGGAAATTTTAGTGTCTGGTTTAAAATCAACTTTTGTGTTGAAATTTCATATTTTCGGGTTGAAAATTCGTCTTTTGGATTAAAAATTTATCTCCTTCGGTAAAATATTTTTTTTTTTTGTCAAAAATGCAATTTTTTGGTAGAAAATTAACCTGTCTTGATTAAAGATACAACTATTTCGGTAGAAAATTCAACTCTTTTCTTGAAAATTAACTTTCTTGCTGAAAATTCCTATTTTCAGGATTAAAATTGAACTGGTTTGGAAAAAACTTGTCTTTCTGGTTCAAAAATTTATCTCGTTTGGTAGAAATTTAATATTTTTTGGTTGAAAAGGCAAGTTTTTGGTAAAAAATTAATCTGTTTCAGTTGAGGATTTAAACTGCTTGTATTTTTCGAAAATTCAATCAACTGTTTTGAATTTTAACTTTAAATCGTTTTTGGTAGAAAATTGAACTATGTGGTTAAAAATTCATGTATTTTGTTGAAAATTACTCTTTTTTTGTAGGGAATCAATCGTTTTAGTTGAAAAGGCAACTGTTTTGTTGATAAAGAATTTGTTTTAGTCGACTAATTAACTGTTTTGATGAAAATTCGTCCTTTCTTGATTTGAAATTCCACTACTTGGTTGAAAGTCGAACTATTTTCTTAAAAATTAATTTTTTCGGTTGAAGATTCATCTTTTTGGTTAAAAATTAAATTGTTTTGTTGAAAATTCGTTTTTTTGCTGAAAATAAATTTTTTTGACTAAAAATTCAACTATTCCAGTTTTGGTTGAAATATGACCTTTTAGTAGAAAATTCAACTACGTGGTTGAAAATTGATGTATTCTGTTGAAAATTCGTCTTTTTTGTGGAACATTAATCGTTTTGGTAAGAATGGCAACTGTTTGGTTGATAATTAATCTGTTTTAGTTGAGTATTTAACTATTCTGTTAAAAAATCGTTCTTTCTTGGTTAAATTCAACTGTTTTATATTTAAATTTGAATTTTGTTTTGGTTAAAATATCATCTATTACATTTTGCACTGAAAATTGATCTTTTTTGGTTGAAAATTGAACTACGTGGTTAAAAGTGGGACTACTTTATAATAATTTATTTTTTTTGGTTGAACATTCATCATTAAATTTGAAAATTTACATTTTCAATTTTTATTCTATCTTCATACTCGAAATTCAGTGTATATTTAACATATTAATTCTTTAAATAAAAGATATTTTCCTGAGAATAGTGAAAATGATACAAAGACGTTTAATTTGAAGCAGTTTAAATCCAGTACTATAAAACTTACTTTAACAAATAAAAAATTATTTTCTAACAAATTTATATTACAACTTGAAAAAATAATTTAGCAAGCTCGAAAAAATTCCCTGAATTAAGAAAATATTCCCTGACATTTCCAGGTTTTTCCAGGTGCATAAAAATTCCCTGACAAATCCAGGTTTTCCAGGTTTTTTTTGGTGACTAGACAACTTGATAATATATATTTGTCAAAACAATAAATGCTTTAAATTCTATAAGCTCTCTCTAAGCTCTTTCCGAGCTTAAATGCTGAGCATATTCTCGAGAGCATTTGCTCAACATAAATTCTTGGGTCTTCGAGAACTCTAAATCAAACAAACATTTTCTCAGTGCAGAAAGTCACACTTTTTTCTAAAAAATCGAAAAAGTTGCACCATCAGAGCCCTGTATACAGTTTACGTGAGTTCGATTTTCTACTCGAATTTTTACAATGTCAGTGTTCCGAAACAAGCGAAACGACTTTTTTGTTTTCCAATGAGTACACTTTGTTAGCAGTAATTGGGAATGTTTCAACGACTCTGATATTCGCTTGCGCATGTAATTCGCTAACGAGCGAAAAACCCAGTGTAAATTATTTTTCTAGAGATAAAAGTAGAAAACTTTTTCCGTATCGCATATTCTCTTGTTTGAAACAGGATCTCTGTTGAGCAAAATGCGTCTTAATTATATGTTTGCGCTTCAGTCTTGCTAATAAAAAAATAGATTTATAATGCATAAATTTGAAATTCGCCGTAAAAGGAAAATAACTGAAGAGTTTTTTTTGCTGAAAAATCAATATGTTCAGAAAAATGTAAATTTGTGAAAATTAATGATAGTGAATCACTTTTTTATCGAAGGAATTGAAAAAATGTTATCGAAAGGAGACGATTTTAATTTGTTTTAAACGATGACTGATGAAGATTCGATTTTAATCTGTCAACAGACATCTTCGCAGAATTTCGCACTTCATGAGATTGTATTTATGGCTCTAAACAAATCTGAAATGCATTAACTAGACTATAAAAATCCATTGCGTAACTCCATACGTGCGAGCAGGTGGCAAATGTAATACTTGTTTATCGAATCAACTATAGAGTACAAGACTGCAATCTATAACTGAAGCAGAAAATTAAACGCTTAAAATTTTGAATAAAATAGGGATGAAATCCAGTTATTCTCCATTCTCTCCATAATCTCTTATCTACTGATTTGTCTTTTTTATACTTTTATGATTTTAGGACATCTTCAACTTCTTCGAAAAAATTGGACCATTTTTTTTAAAATGAATGAACCCGGCAATTGCGGGGAAGCATCTGGCACTCACGGGCAGTAACTGCATCAGTGAGTCAGACGTATCAGCCAAGGGAGTGGCTGCGGCCCACTCCATATGGAGAGGGCTTTGGGGTCGCGCATGGGCCTACAAGGGGACGCAACGGGACTATCCAAGCATTAGGGGCTCTTTTGGTCTCAACCTTAACAATAATAATAAAAAATAATAAATTAAATGAGGGACAGGATGGCGAGCGAAAACAGATTTTAAAATTCCTTGATTTTTCCCTGACATTTCCTCGACCAAAAGATGAAATTCCCTGACTACTTTTTTGCTTTCTTTCTTACACGGAAAAAAATACAAGCTGTCTATCGACTCAAGCAGATTACTTCACTCTTCAACAAAACATAATTAAAATAAAACATTGTATTTTTATTTGAGACAACTTCACACTAATGACATGGATATTCCGTTTTCTTAAATTTATGAAAATTTTGTTTCTATAGTTTCTTTTCACTATGATGAAATTCGCGAAACTAAGTAATTTTTTACGCATCGCTTTCATATCTTCGATAACGGTAAGTTCATGACATAAACCCAATAGTTGCAAAGATATGAACTTGATGCAAAAAAAATACTTTGTTTCACGAATTTCATGCTAGTTTTGACAGCCATCGTATACTTTTTCATATTCCCTAACTTTTACCGAAATTCCCTGACTTTTCCAGATTTTTCATATTCCCTTTGGATGAACCCAGTTCAAAGTTCACATGTTTCAGTTTTATGGACAATTGAATTTTAAATATTCCAAAGAGGTTTTCATTTTTGAAATCACTTAAATTTTGAATTTTTCAAACACTGAACATTTTCAAATAAAATTTTCAAAAATATACAAATAAAAGTTTGTAACTATGAAGTATAGAAAGTATAGAGAAAAATAATATCTTCTATGAAAAATTGGTAACAATCAAATCTGTTCGTTCGGGATGCTTTAATCGTTGTAAGATTCGAAAAAATCTTTTGGATTTCAGGCATCGAAGTGCTCTGTGGAACTAAAAAAAAATATTTAAAAAGTATCTTTCTGAACAAAAAAGTGTCACTAAAAATGAACAATTATTTGAAAAGCAGCCTCTTTAAATCAGTTAAAAATTAACTTGTGAATAGAAAAGTAGTGTAAAAAATACTTTTTACTAAAAAAAAACGTATTCAAAAAGAATTTCTTTCATACTTTTCTGTATGTCATTACTGCGCGGAAGACTGCATCTGACAAAGAGATGATCAGTGTTGGGATTTTTTCTTAAATCTCATAAATTCCCTACTGAGATTCCAATGTATGAATATTAATTTGGCAAAACATTATTTGACGATGGCGACCCATTTTCGAAAAAATCGAATTTTTTCAACATTTTTTTCTTATCGACTGAAATGTTTATTTATTAAATTCACATGTAAAATTATTTAAATATGACACTTTTTACCAGGAAGAACGAATTTGCAACAAAATACATGAATTTTCAAATAAAAAAAAATTTCAACCAAGGAGATGAATTTTCAAACCAAATGGTTGAATTCACAACCCAAAAAGACGAATTTTCAACAAATAAATTTAATCCCTAATCAGAACAAATTAATTTTCAACCAAGAAATATTTTTAATTCATGATAGAAGAACGGTTGCAACCAAATTGTTGAAATTTTAATCCAAAAAGATGAATTCTCTACAATGCAGTTGAATTTTCTACCCAAAATATGAATTTTTGAAATAAGTTTATTTCTAACCAAATAGTTCAATTTTCTACCAAAATAGTTGAATTTTCAGTAAATTTTCAGATAAATTATTTATATATAATATTTTCAACACTTGTTTTCAATATAAAATTCGTTTTGTTTTCTTGAATTTTAAACAGTTGAATTTTCAATTGTCGAAAATCGAAGAAAATTTGAAATTGACCTTTCCTTTATTTTTTATTTTCAAAAAAGTGAAATTTATTAGTTTGATCAATTTTTAAAATCATTTCACTGAAAAAAGTAGCAAAAAAGTAGCCTCGCCTAAATAAGTATCAAAAAAGTAAAAAAGTGTGGAACTTCGAAGCCTGGGGTTTAAATACTTCAAGAACTGACAAGGATCCATCAAAACTCTTTATAGTATGGCAACAATTTAATCGTTTATTGTTTTTTTATATAACTAATGTTCACCTTAGAAATCGATATTTCTGTTTTCCCCAAAAAAAGTGAAACAATCTCAAATTTTGTGTAGAAAATATCGGAATTTCAGGACCTTAAAACTGTCATACGTTTCTATCAAAAAGACAATCTGGTTTATAAATAGGGATGTCAACTTCAGGCAAGTGCATAATTACATAATTTTTCGAAAGTGGTAAAAGTGATCAAATGTTAATATTTTATTAATCATGATTTGTGACCATTCCACCTAATTTTGAAGCCGCATAATATCGCATAATCCGGGTTCATATCCGCATAATGCGTTTTTTGCATTATGCGCGCAAAAATTGGCTATTTTGGAAGCTTCACGAGAAAAATGGTCAACCGGAACAGGAGGCGTGTGAACAATCCAAGAATCTGGTACTTTTACTCAATTTTCACTCTAACGATCAGTTAAAAAGAAACGCTTCATGGGAGGTCCATATTTATGCTTTAAAATATGTAGAACACATCAATTTCAAAATTCGGTTTTTGTTTTTTGTAAAAAGGTCAAAAAATCATGTTTGTGTGGATTGTTGCTTTCCATTGCATACGAGAACTTAAAAAAACTGACGCTATGTCATTTTCTCCTAAAAATAGGCCAAAAAATGGTCAACTTTGAGAGATCATAACTTATGACCTATTAAAGGTACCTCATTGTAAAAAAATTTTGTTGTGAACTTCCAATACAGTAATGGAACTTTATTGCCGAACAGCACTATAATTTCATAATATATCATATATTGTAATTTCACAATCGACGGTGGCGCCGTTTCAGAGCGGCGCTGGCGCACAACTTTCATGCTTACAATAATCGTATTGTAATTTCAAAGCATTACTTTCACAACTATTGGGATTTCAATTTACAATACACTGATTGTAATTTTACATTACATTTTGCATTGTAAAGTGTTGTTACATCACAAACATCTTTACCGTTGATAGGACATTGTTCTTTTTTGGAATAATTGCAAACTGAATCCACTTTCACTCATCTGTGAAACACTTTTTCATAAAGTTGATAGATTCAATAGTACAGAGTAATTTTCAAAAAGTAGTGTCTTTTCGCAAGAAATAAAAAGGGATTTTTCGAATGGCCGTAACTTGGAACCTGAGACAGAATATTTTATTTTTATTTTTTTAGTTTTACGCGGCATTTTGTACTGAAAGCTGCTCGGTAAAGAACGCAGTTAGATTATTAGCAATGAAACATTTTTAACCCTCCCTTGTCACAAAATTATGCCCGCGAGTCAGTTTGCGGTGCATAATAATGCATAAATCTGTATTGTAATGTGCATAATGCCTGCATAATTTCAGCACCTTTACTACATAATCACCGCATGAAAGACTTAAATTCAATCGCATAATTCAGCATCCTTAAATGCATAAAGTTGACATTCCTATTTATAAATAAGTAAATTTATTACTTTTGCTTCATCATAGACTCATAGAGGAAGCTTCGTAATGATAGCAATTTCGAAAAACTTTTAATTCGTTTGAATAAACGTTTCTTAATTCAAAAATATCTAATACACTGTTCGAAGGAATTGTACCGATGTGTGTGCGCGCGTGTGTGTGCACATACATATCCACAAGAATATGCAAGATTACTTAGCTTGAGACGAATCGATTGACCTATAATATTAATACATTTTATTGAAGAATAAGAAAGTTATAATCATCTATACAGTAAGGTCTCTCTCATCCCAGTCATGGGGTTGTTGCATGTTAAAATATTTTCAAAAAGTGCAACACACCTTCCACAGGAGCATTCAAAAAGATATTGAACAGGGGTCTTTTCAAATTTCGCGCACAAACATGGACGCCCGCGCATGCGCGTGGTTCAGAAAGTAGGCCAGGAGCGTTAAAAGGAGCATTAAAAATTGTAACTCGCACTTGTAAATAAAATCCACAATTAATGTTGATATTTCATTGACAGTTCTGAGGTTAGGTTTTCCGCAATAAATACACACAGAAAAAACTTAATCTGCCATAGTAATAGATTTAATGCTTCCACGAAAACGTCGGCGAGATTCGTAGTTTTGCACACGATTGAAACCCGAAACATCTTCTTTTACCCTTATCTGCCATAATTTACAGTGAAAAATAATTTTGACTATTTCCTAACAAAATCAAATATCAAATACATTAACACTATCATACCATCAACAATATCAAACAGAATTTTCAATTTTAATTGCTGTATTTTAGTGGGGATCTCAAAATCCATTTTTTTCTGAAGTTTTTTTTCAAAAACTGGCTCCAAATTTTTGTTACATTTATATATTATAATACATTTTTTCATTGTTTGGTATTTTAGGTCAACAGTCCCTTTAAATTATCGAACACAATTTCTCATTTTACTTCCTGTATTTTGGTGGGCATCTTAAAATCAAGTTTTTTTTCTGAAAAATTGTACAGAAACTTGATCGAAATTTTTGTCTGTTGTTAATAATTTTTTTATCGTCCAGTATTTCAGGTTAGAGTTATCTTTGAATTATCAAACACAATTTTCAATTTTCGTTGCTATATTTTAGTGGGGATATCAAAATCAATTTTCTCTTTCGAAAAATTTGACAGGAACTTGATCTAAATTTTTGTTTGTTGTAAATAAATGTTGTTTATTGTTTAATATTCTAGGTTGAAGTTATCTTTAAATTATCGAACACAATTTTCAATTTCCATTGCTATATTTTAGTGGGGATCTCAAAATCAAATTTTTTTTTAATTTGACAGAAAATTAATCTAAATTTTTGTTTGTTGTCAATAAATTTTTTCACCCCCACTAAAACATAGCAATTAAAATAAAAAATTGTGTTTGAGAATTCAGAGGGACCTTTAACCTAGAATATCAAACAATAAACAACATTTATTTACAAAAAAAAAATTAGATCAAGTTTTTGTCAAATTTTTCAAAAGAAAAAATTGATTTTGATATCCCCACTAAAATATAACAACGAAAATTGAAAATTGTGTTTGATAATTCAAAGATAACTTTAACCTAAAATACTGGACGATAAAACAATTATTGACAATAAACAAAAATGTAGATCAAGTTTCGGTTAAATATTTCAGAAAAAAATTGATTTTGAGATTCCCACTAAAATATAGCAATTAAAATGAAATATGTGACTGATAATTTGAAGGGACCTTCAACCTGAAATATCAAACAATAAAAAAAATTTATGTCGCGTTTTTAATGTGATTTTCATGCGAGAAAGGGAAAATAATTGAAAAGAATAGCGCGAGTGTGTTGTGTCGTGCAATGCAGCACCAAATCAGGCATCCAAGAGAAATGTACAAGTTTATTTGAAATCAATTCGGTAAGTTGTCCTATGACTTTATTTAAGGCCATGTGAGCGTAACCTCAAAATTTTTTTTCACATTTTCTTTAAATCAACTTACGTTCACACGAAACGTAATATTAAGTTAAAAATTTCGGAAACTAAATATAAAGCACTAAGGAGCGTTTATCCGGCCCTGAATTTTATAATTATAAAAGAAGTTTTCTTCCTAAAATTTTTTTGCTTTTTTCTAAGTATAAAAATTTAGGACCGGACAAACGCTCCTTAGTGCTTTTTATTTAGTTTCCGAAATTTTCAAGTCGATATTGCGTTTCGTGTGAACGTAAATTAGTTTTAAGAAAAATCTGAAAAAAATTTTTGAGGTTACCCTCCCATGGCCTTAAATAAAGTCGTAGGACAACTTACGGAATTGATTTCAAATAAACTTGTACATTTCTCTTGGCCGCTTGATTTGGTGCTGCATCGCACGAAACATCATACTCGCGCCATTTTTTTCAATTATTTTCCATTTCTCACATGAAAAACACATTAAAAACGCGATGTAGAATGTTGACGAAAATGTAAACACCAAAGTGTGAGCAATTCCAATGCACGTGCTTGAACTCTTTCTCGCCACGGGTGCTCTACACTCTCCACTCGAGTTTCCTGTCCTTATTATATACGTTCTTGCGGGAAACCTAATCTCAAAACTGTCAATGAAATATCAACACTAATAGTGAATTTTATTTACAAGTGGGGGTAAGAATTTTCAATGCGGTGCATTATTTAACATTACGGTATCGTATGATACCTTTATCCACCTTTAATTTAATCAATTAATTTAATTTAATTTAATTTAACAACAAACAACTTTAAATACGGATGGGAAATTTGTAAACAACTCGTCATCCGAAGTTCCGCCCCTGGCCTACTCTCTGAACCATGCGCATGCGCGGGCATCCATGTTTGTGCGCGAAATTCGAAAAGATCCCTTTTTTATATCTTTTTGAGTGCTGCTGTGAAAGGGGAGTTGCATTTTTTAAAAATATTTTAACATGCAACAACCCTATGACTGGGATGAGAGAGACCTTACTGTAGTATTTGAAAAATCTGTTTTTTACCGTATATTTTTTTCCATCAACATAGTTTGAAGTTGATACAAAAACAGAAAAGACTTTTTGATTCGAGATGAATTGATTGACCAACTTGTATTTTTGTATTTTTACTTCCTCTATGAGAGAACAAATATATTTGCTAATTGAGCATAATGAGGAAGCAAAGTGCTCATGAAGTGAGCACAGTACAATTATAAATACAAACAAAGTGGAAACACCCGAGATCCAATTCACAGCTAGTTTGATTAATTTTTTGTACATGGGTTCAATTACTTTGTTCCTTTCTGATCCAATTTTTTTGCTTCCTCGTAGAGGAAGCTTTGTGATGGTAACAATTTCGAAAAAAATTTAATTCGTTACATTAAACGTTCCTCAATTGAAAAATGTCTAATACAATGTTCTAAGCAATTATTGTCCGGATGTGTTTGTGTGTGGCATACTTTTTTTGAACACGATAACTTGAAGACTGTTGCAGATAAATTGATGAAATTTGAAACGCTTATTCTCACCACTAATATTCTTAAACTGACCAAAGAATTTCTGTAACCATTCATTACATTCATTCTTATCACTTTTAAACAATTTTAAAAATGGGTTTTTTATAGTAAAACTTTTTTCATTCACATGATTCAAAGTTGATGCAAGAAGATTTAGGAAGTTATGGTCATTTATAATATTTGAAAAATCTGTTTCTTACAGTGTAACTTTTTTCATCAACATAATACAAAGTTGATAAAAAAGTAGACAATACACCCTGATTCGGGACGAATTGATTGACCTACTTGTATTTTCATATTTTGACTTCCTCTGTCAGGAAGCAAATATATTTGCCAATTAATCATAATGAGGAAGCAAAGTACTCATTAAAGTGAGCACCATGCACTTGTAAATACAAACAAAGTGGAAACACCCGAGATCGAACTCACAACTATTTTAAAAATGATTGTTTCTAAACTTGAAAACTTGATACTTCTAGACCTTCAAATTGCAAAGTAATTGAGCCGAGTCACTTTATTCATCCGAGTGATGGAAAGTTGTGATTGATAGAAAAGTGTCAAGTAACTCGGAGAAAGAAAATGAAAAAGCTCTCCACAGCGTAATTGGCAATTTTACAAGGGTGCCGATCCGACCAATTTATTTTACAAAGTAATCATTCTCCGGTCGCAGCTGTTGCTCAATGAGCACGTAGTAACTCGGGCATGGATGAGGAAAGCTACTGGAAGCGAACAAGTGAGCACTCCTCTCATCAAGAGCATAGAAACTTCTATAATCTGTAGGTTGATTTAGAATCAATCTATTCAGATTATTTCATTTTTCAAAAAAGAAAAAGGTAATAATTCAAAATAATAATACATTTCTAAAAATTGCTGACTTCCTCAAATTTGTATACCATATTCAGGTAAAATAGATATCTCTAGGTAAATTAGGTTAATCATTAATACCTCAATTAAAAGAAATCTTCATAGTATTCACAGGCAATCTTGCAGATCGGAACAAATCTTTGCTTAATGTCTCTTTTTACAAATTTCTTAAGGATCGAAATGAAATCTACTCTCTTATGAACATGAACCCGAAAAGTTCACAAGTCAAAAATAGACTTTGAAACTACAAACTTTCACGGCTCATTACAGGCGAATGTACAATAAATGTAAAACAAAAAAAAAGAGGGAGAAAAAGAAAGAGTCAACAAAACCAACCTTCCGCTCTTTCTTTTCTCCGTCTTTTTTATACTACTGGGGACCAACATGTTTTAAAGCCAATTTAGACTTACTTATCAGAGGTAATTTATAGGAAAACAACAGGTACAAATAATGAAAATATTATTAGATTAGAAAACCATTATGAGCTGAAAATAAAACACAGATAATTTATAGCAATTGTTATTCTGGTACATATTTCATTCCTAGATTGAAAACGATTTTCACATAGGCAAACATTTTGAATAAAAACTAAAGTAAATTATTTCATTCTTTAATTGAAAACTGATTTACAAAAAGCTAAAATTCTGACAAAAACTACAATCAATGTATACAATTACAGACTCCATCTCAAATTTTGTTCTATTTGGAAAGATCTCTTTTTAAATTAATAGATTTGTCCCCTTCACTCTTTATGAATAGCATTTTCATGAACTCTCTCTTTTTTCTTATTTCCCTCATGATACAAAATTTTAACATCATCCCAATTAGAGTCATGATCATGTGTGAGTCTACAGTAAGGTCCATTTTATCCCGGTCATAAGGTTGTTTAATGCTAGAATATTTTTAAAAAATGCAACCCCCCTTCCACAGAAACACTAAAAAAGATATTGAACAGGGGTTTTTTCGAAATTCGCGCTCAAACATGGACGCCCGCGCATGCGCAATGGTTTGGAAAGTAGGCCAGGGGCGCAGCTTTGGGTGACGAGCTGTTTACGAATTTCCCATATGTATTTAAAGTTGCTTACTGTTAGTTAAATCTAAAAATAATTATTGAAGGTGGTTAAAGGTATCATATGATGCAGTAACGCTAACTAATGCACCGCATTAAGAATTGTAACCACCGCATTTAAATAAAATTCACAATTAGTGTTGATATTTCATTGACAGTTCTGAGGTTAAGTTTCTCGCAATAAATTGAAACTTGTGTTTCATTATTTGAAGGCACCTTCGACCTAAAATACCGAACAATAAATAAAATTTATTAACAACAAACAAAAATTTGGATAAATTTTTCATCAAATTCTTCAGATAAAAAATTGATTTTGAAATCTCCACTTAAATATAGCAATGAAAATTGAAAATTGTGTTTCATTATTCAAAGGGACTTTTGACCTTTGTATATATCATAATTTTATGTGGTCAAACAGGCCAGTAAAATACATAAATCATTTTGTCTTTTCATCACGAATAAAATCAGTAACTACAATATTGATTTATTTCGAAAATTAAAAAAGTTTTTCTCTTACAGACGTTAGAAAAATTTACAAATCTGTACATATCATAACATATATATTATATATCATATATAACATATTACATATCATAACATATCATAACTGTATGACTGCCAATACTGCGATAAATATTCTTAAATTTTCGAATTCTTCAAATTCATTTTTTGTCATTCTCACAATATTTCATAAATGAACTTCATTTTCGGACTCCTGAGGTCAAATTATGTCGAGATACGTCCAAAAATGAAGTTCGAACATTTTGATCCTTTGAAAGCTTCCTCTATGTGGTAGCAATGATTCGATGAAACCTCATAGAATTTCAGGTGAATTTGAACGAATACAGGATAAATTCATAGGAATTCAAAACAATTCAAGTTGAGTTCAAGGAATTCAAATGAATTGAAAAATCCAAAATTCCAAATAATTCCATTGATTTCAGTGAAACCGGAGTGACTTTAGAAGAATTCGAGGGAATTCAAGAGACATTGATGAATTTAATAAAATTCGAGTGAATTAAGAGAAATTTAAGAGAAATGAGAAAAATTCGATAAAACTCATAAAAATTCAAAACAAATTTTAAAAAAATGCAAATAATTGAAAACGATTCGAATGAACTGAAAACGATTCAAAAATATTTTTAAAATCCGTTGAATGCATTAAATTTTGGGAAAATTTAGAAAAACTTAAGGGAATTCAAAAAGAATTGATGAAAGCCTGAGAATGCAAGGTGAGCTTAAAAAAACTTCAGGGTAAATTAGAAAAAAATAATTAAAAAATCCATCGAATTGAGTATAATTCAAGTGAATTCAAAAGGATTCAGGGAGACTTAAAAAAAATCAAGAGGATTCGAAAGGATTTAAAAGGATTAAGGAGAAGTTGGTAAGAATTCGGGGTGAATTCCAAATTAATTCAAACGAATTAGAAACAAATTTTCAAATCAAAAATATTCCATTGATTTCAGTAAAATTGCAATTCATTCAGAAGAATGAAACGGAATTTAAGAGCATTCAAGGTGAATTCCAAATGAATTTAAATAAATTAGAAAAAATTAAAAATATTTCATTTATTTTCGTACAATTAGAATAATAATTTAGCGAAATTGGATGAAATTCATACAAATTCAAGATGAAATGAAAATCATTCAAGTAAATGACACAAAATTTCTTAAATCCAAAGAAATTCTATTGAATTCAGATAAATGGGAGTGAATAGAATTAGTGAAATACGATAAAAATTATAAGAATTCAAGAAGAACTTATGAAAAATTCGAGTGAATTGGAAACGATTCAAAAATATTTTAAAAACCCATTGAGTTCATTAACTCTGAAGAGAATTTATAAAAATTCAAGGAAATTCAAGAGAATTCCAAATGAATTCAGATGAACTGAAAAAAATACAAAATATTTCATTTATTTCAGTAAAATTGGAGTAATAATTTAGCGAAATTTGATGAGATTTATACAATTTCAAGATGAATTTGAAATAATTCAAATGAATTGAAAACGATTAATAAATATTGAAAACTTTCATTAAAATTGGAGAGAATTCATGAAAATTCAAGGAAATTCAAAAGAATTTAATAAAATGCCTAAGAATTCAAGCTAAGTTCAAAAGATTTCAGGGAGAATTAAAAAAATCCAGAGAATTCAAAAGAATTTCAAACAGTTTTCGATAAAATAATAAGAATTCAGAGTGAATTCCAAAAGAATTTAAATGAATTGAAAAAATAAAAAAAATCCAGAATATTCCATTGATTTCAATAAAATTGGAGATAATTTAGTGGAACTAAAGATAATTTAGGGAGCAAGTTTTTTAGCAATTTTTGAAATTACCACCAAATTGATGTTGAAAATAGAACGTTAAGTGATTTGAAAAAATTGTATACTGTATAATCTCTTTTTAATACATTTTATGATCATTATGCACCACTAATTTTCATTTTCGAGGAAAATATAGTTCCTTTCATGCGTAATTTATGGATGGCCCACAAGTACCTGACAGGTACATTATGCCATCGCGGTATTGCTAAAGTTACTGCTTGCCAATTTAAGCCATTAGTTAAAGCTACTGACGTACTAAGCGAATTTAACAAAATTTGTCTGGAAAAAGTAAAATAAGAAAGGAAAAGAAAAAAAGCTATGACCTGGTTTACTTGATTTATTCTAAGATTGGTTCGCGTGCATTAAAAGGGTGTAACGGTTTCAAAAAGGAAGAGGAAATTGAACTGAATTGAAACCTTCGTGTCGCATATATGAGAATTTTCGTTTTTTAAGTATGCATTACGATTTAAAATCATTCAAATGTAATTATAAAGTGCAGGTTGTCCATCGAAATTTCGTATTCAAACCCTCGACGAATTCCCGGATTTCCCGCATGGGAAAAAGCGTTTTTCCCGGTTTTCTCTCGTGATGTATGTGCCTTAATTTCGCACCTCATTATCAGTTGAAAAAGTACTAAGAGACACCAGAAAAGATTACAAAATTAAGTTTTCTTATCCGGAGGATCGTCATAATCAGCAATATCCGATTCAATGGGATTTTATTGATTTTCGTAGTATTTCTCAAAATTTGAAAGGATTATAAAAGAATTTGAGAAATTTGAATGGGCTTCATGAAACGTTGATGGAATTTTAAGGGATTTCAAAATATTTTACGGGATTTCACTGAATTTGAAATACTGCAAGGTATTTCAAAATACTTTAAAAGACTGAACATGATTTCAGAAGGTTTCCAGGATTTCAAGGGATGCTTTAAAATTTCTTGTAATCTTTTGAAATCATTTGAAATCATTTGAAATATTTTGAATCATTTTAAAATCACTTGAAATTTCTTCAAATTCGAAATAGCTAAAATCCCTCTGGAATCCCTTGAAATAATTTCCTGAAATCTTTTACCACTATTAAAATCCCTCGAAAAATTGGTCAAACCAAAGTATAAGTTAATCAAATAAGGAAACATGTTAAAAGTCTAAATTATACGAAAAATATTGACATTAGATGTTTTTTCAGGATGATAACATAGTTATTCAAATTGAAAGTTGAAATAAGTAAAGAACAATATAGTTTTATCAAGCCACTCGAAATCTCGATTTCGTCTCCGGTTCATAAGATATGACAAACAGTCGGGAAAAATATTTGATCTTCATCAGGTGTCATTACAATAACCGTACGTAACTTGGTACAGTAGCAGGTGATTATTCGGGTCAAGGTTTGCCACTCTTATCGCTCATCGTCTGAATTTTTTGCATGCACATTTTGCGCACATGTCCCGGACATAAGCCTCTCTTGATCTTCTTTTTACGCTTCAAGCCAAAATGAACTTTGTAGTATATGGCCAAGAAATAGCACTCTTCAAACTAACCTCTACCAAGCTTCAGTCAAAACCGACGCTCAGCTTGCATTTGGAATACGTTTGAAGTAAGCGTGTCAGTAGTTTTTCAAAAAAGGAGAAAGGAAAGTTCCATGCAATGATAAAACAATTTTATTTTAAAAATTGGACGGCCGCGTAGATCAGAGCCGAGTTAGACGAAGTTCATGGGGAGTCTGCTTCTTCGTTAAAACCCGTTTATTTTTTGATAAACGAATTTAAACGTGGCCGAACCACAACTAAAGATGAAGCGCGCTCCGGACGCCCAATTGAGGTTACCACATCGGATATGGTGGAAAAAATT
>JAUMHM010000087.1:8870002-8884804 GCA_032362435.1 Melikaiella ostensackeni | reverse complement strand
GACGCGAATGTATTGCGCACCTTCAAGATTCCTAAGCTTAACTTCAAAGCTAAAGATTACGTCGATATGATTGACTGGGCAAACAATAAAATTACATCACTTCCAGTGCTTCGCAATCTGTCAATAAATGATCTTAAGGAAAGGCATTCTAGAATTGAAGAATCTAACCAGATTTCTAAATGAGATTTCGTGCACTTTCCTTGCCACACCTAGACAGTGGAACTCACGGTCAAACTCTTGACGACGGCTTCTGAAAAAGTGTGTGGAAGTCATTCAAGAGACGATTACATCAGGTCTGTTTTAGAATCAAGGGCAAAAATTCCAAAATTTAAAAGCAAAAAACAATTCATATAGTTCACATAGTCCTGCAGTATGGTTGGGAGGATGGGTGGGACTAGGGAAGGAAGCGAAAATGCAGTTACCTCCACGTAGTCGGTTCTGGGTCACTATAAAGTGAGCGAAATACTGCACAAGTGAAATGAGGATATAAAATGTGTAATAGTTCTGTATTAAAATTGATAGTATAAAACAAAAGTTCTAAAGGTGTTCGCTTAATCGTTCGTTAATAGACATTTTTAGCTAATTTTCTTTTTTCCCTTACTCTTTTTTCAAGGCCATATTTACAAATGAATGAATAAGGAGTGTGATGTGTTAGCATTACGGCACTAATTAACATTAAAAAGATCAAAATTACTGATTTGGAATCGATTTTCATATTTCATATTTTGTCATTATTATTGGCTAAAAACGGAATTTATAAAAGTTTTCACAGAACAGAAGATATTGTCCAATCAGGCTGAAATTTGGAGGGCTTATTAATGTTGGGAAGACGCAACTTTTGCCCACTATTAGAATCCGCTAATCGAAAAAAGTTTTTTTCGGCCCATTCTATTCCACAGTGCTTCAACTTTTCTGGAATCCTGCTTGGCTTTTTGGTAATATCACCTTACAGATATTTCCTTACCTCATTCTTTAGTTCTTCCGTTAATACCATTGTATACACTTTATACGGCGTATTCAAAAGTGTTATCCGCCAGTAATTTTCTACTTTTCCCTTTTCTCCCTTTTTATATATTGGCGTCATCAAGCCCTCTTCAAACTTTTCCGGGAAACCTTCCTCTTTCCAAACTCTTCTGGTTACCTCTCTTAGTTTCTTTCTGGCTTCCCCGCTACTACAAATCCACGCTTCATTGCTCAGCCCATCGCTTCCTCCCACTTTCCCTTTCTTTAATTTTTTTATTTGTGCTTCTATATCCCCGTCCTCTAGCTCTATATCCTCCTCAACCTCTCTATTATCCCCCTCTGTCAATTTGTCCTTTTCCTTTCATCTGATCCTCGAAACATTTCTTTGAAGCATTCCCTCCATTCTTCCATTTTCATATTGTCACTTATGCCTTCTTTTTTCTTCCTCATTTTGTTGACAAATTTGCACGCTTCCCCTTTCGTTTTGATATTATTAATTTCCTCTTGTATTTCTTTTTGTTTCCTTTCTTCTTTTCCCTAGCATAATTCCCTATATTCTTCCTGGTCACACATATTTCAACCTATAATTATGTCCTTTCTTCCAGTCTTCATATACTTTTCTAACTTCCTTTTTCTTGCATTCACCATCCCACCAAATTTTTGCCCAATTTTTATTTCTTTCCCTCCCAACTTTTATCTTTTTAATTCTCTTCGCTTGCTTTACTTTTTCTTTCCGTACGTCCCAAACCTCATGTAACTACTTTCTCGAATTTGAGTTTTTCTGTCTTTTCTATATATTCTTTCTTCGCTTTCTCTGTCCACACTTCTCTCTCTATTATTTCCACCTCTGCTTCTCTCCTCTCATTTCTAATTTTATTTTTTAGCCATATCCCTAGTGGTTGATGAAATAACTCTACTCTCATCTTTACACTCATTTTCCTTACTTTTTCCCACCCTTCACACATTTACTTGTATCACAAGTGAAACATAATATATCGTATTGCAAAAATTTATTAAGTTGGTGTAAATACCCTAAAAATACACTTTTCTCTGCTCCCCACATGCAAGTGACCAACTTCAGGAATGTTTATTATAAATAAGATGAATATGTATAATTAATATTTTGATTATTACCTCTCAAAAGCTTGTCTCAAAAACTATGATTTCAGAATAGACGATTTTAACTCAATATATGTATACGTAGGTACTTAAAAACTTGTTGAAAAAGTTTTTTCGAAATTTGTTTTTAATGGCCAGAGTTTACATAGATTTTAAGCCCTGCCTGCTTGCGGTTATGAATAAAAAAAAGTCTTGCCTTGTTTCAAACCTTCAGAAGAATATTTTACAGATTTTTTTTCATAAATAATGTATTCATTTTTTAAAAAACTTGTTCAAGCAATTAACGACAAAGTTTTCGAAAAAGTGCCCTGGATATTCATAACCAGGGGGCTTTTCTCGATATTTCAAGCCAAAGTTGGCCTCTAGGCCTCTCAGTAAATACAAAAGTATTAGACTATGATGTTAATTTTCTAAATTCTTGAAAATAAACACCTAAAATGATATATAAGCTCGAATATTGTCAGGACTACTTTTTTTGTATCAATGAACTGCACTAATGAAAAAAAAGAAAATTTCAAATATTTTTGTTTCAAAAGTTACTCGTGTCAAAAGTTCTCTGTTTCCGGAGAACCAACTGTATAACAGATATTTTAGAGGATATCTCACCTCGAATTTTTGAAACAATTGATGAAATCAAGAAAATTTTTTTTAAAAATCTTAAAAGAAAAATGTATATGCAATGTTGAATAAAATAGTTGAATCTCTAATTATTTATTTAACATCAGTAACGTGAGACTTTATTTCGCTTTCGAAAAAAATCGTAACCTAGATTCAGTCCTCATCATTGATGGCTTATTTTGATTTTTAAAATATTATCTGCATTTCCATTTAGATGAATTTTATTAGAAATATGATAGGTAGCTAAGTAGCAAGATATTATGTAATTGCTTAATACACAATTTCTTTCATACTTTAAGTGTGTTTTAATAACAATCATTTTCTAAATCACACAGATTTCTCTTTCAAAATTTGTTATACTTAAAAATGTGACTGTTTCCCTTGATCTTAGAAACTGTTTGAATGATGATTGAATTTTGATATGAGTCAGCTATTGAACAATTTTGAGGTTTTCCACTCAGAAAGAGAAGTAACATCTTGAAAAAAAGAAATCAATCAATTAAAAAAATTAGAAACATGTAGAATATATAAATTAAATAAGTGTAAAGTCTAAAAACATTTTGATAGTGAAGGAAATACAACTGAAAAGTGAGGGAGAATCAGAAACTATCTAAGCTACAGATAAGAACAAGAATATTTATGAGCAAGCATATAATGGTAATTCCTACAACAATAACAACGATTAAGTGCTCTCAAGTACTTACTAAGCTGCAAAATTGATGAACAATCGAAATAAGGATCGAATATCTACTCACCTGAAAAACAGTAAAATTATTTTGTTATTATCATATTATCTTTAGAGTTTCATTATTTTCGTGATTTACAATCATTAAAATATTATTACTTATGATTAAACGAAAATTAAAATAAAAAAAAAACCATTACCAATAATTTAAGAAAAAACCTGTATAGTTTTCAGTATTATAGGATCACTGTATGAGTCAATGGTGAACACACGATTGCATCGTTCAGGGAATGCGATCGTGCCTTGGGTACGCAAAATCCTGAATGCCATTCGTTCTTCTCGCATTGCATGATTATTTCCGTCAACTCGTTGGTATATGGTTCCTACTTCTTTTGTTCAACAATGTTTTTTTGATCGATTGCAGCTGTCTGATGCATGCAAAGATGCACAGAAATTCTACTCCTTTACGCAGATGCATAATTTTACTCTCCGGAAGAATGGAGACTTTTGCAAAGTCTAAAGCCCTCGAAAGAATTTTAACCTCGAAGAAACATTTCCTTCTTCTTATACCAGAAAATAAGAAATACCGCGATTTGCGTTTTGTCGAAAACGTTGAACGAAAGTGGCGAGCCTTGAAATTGAAAAATCATGATAGTTGGAAGCTTCTGAAATGTTAAAAAGTCACTCGTCGGTGCCAGCGGAGGGATTTATTTGTTGGTGGCATGTGTGAGATTCACTCGTTAGTGGCAGCGGTGGGATTCACTCCTCAACACAAAGCAGCTAAAGAGATCAATTTTGTTGCGATACAACTGTAAATAAAAAATGACGAAGAAATAGTAAAGGAGATTCATATGATGGATTTTGGATGTATTCGATGGAAAAAGAAGATTGGTAGTAAGTACCGCTGTCGAATGGTGGAATCAAATAGAAGCAGCTTTGCTTTCGCATCAATTTCTTATCGCCTCTTTGCGAGGTAGGTTTTCTGCTGAAAATAAACCATTCTGGTGCAGTGCAGAAACCGCGGACGATATCTTGAGCGAGTAAAAGAGCAAGAGGAAAAGCAGCCAGTGCTACTAAGTAACTTACTATAGATGAACCAGACGAAGAGGACTTTCATTCATACGCGATTAACCCAACCTGGTAAAAGCCATTTAAATGAAAACATTTAACGAAAGTCGCGAGCGTTGAAATTCGAAAATTATCATATTTGGAAGCTTCTGAAATGTTGGAAAGTCACTGGCTGGTGGCAGCGGAGGAATTTACTCTTGGTGGCAGCGGTGGGATTCGCTCGCCAACACAAATCAGATAGAGAGTTTAATTTTTGAAGTGACACAACTGTAATTCAAAAATGACGAAGAAATAGTGAAGAAGATTCATATGATGGATTTTGGATGTATTTGACGAAAGGATAAGATTGATGAATAAGTACCGCTATCAAATGGTGGAATTAAACAGAAGCAGCTTCGCTTTCCGATTAATTTCTAATCGCCTCTCGAGCGGATAAAAGAGCAAGAAGAGGAAAAGAAGCCAGGTCTCCTGCGAAATCCGGATGAACCAGATGAAGAGGACTTTCGTGCATACGCAATTAACCCAACCTCGTAAAAGCCATTTAGTCGAAAACATTTAACGAAAGTGGTGAGCCTTGAAATTCGAAAATTATCATAATTGAAAGCTTCTGAAATGTTGAAAAGTCACTCGTTGGTAGCAGCGGTGGGATTCACTAGTTGGTGGCAGCGGTGGGATTCACTCGTTGGTGGCAGTGGTGAGATTGACTCATTAATCCAAAGCAACTAATATTAAACAAACAATTATATACTCAAGTATTGGTTTCTAAATCACACAGATTTCTCTCTCAAGATTTGTTACATTCAACAATGTGGCTGTTTTCTTTGATTATAGAAACTATTTGAAACATTATTGAATTTCGATGTGAGTCAGCTAGTGAACAATTCTGTTTTTAAGTTCAATTTTTGAAGCGTCACAACTGTGGTTCAAAAATGACGAAGAAATGGTTAAGAAAAACCATCTGATGGATTTTGGATGTATTTGATGAAAGGAGAAGATTGGTAAATAAGTATTGCTGTCGAATGATGGGATCAAATAGAAGTAGCTTTGCTTTCGCATCAATTTCTAATCGCCTCTTTGCGAGGTTGGTTTTCCGCTGAAAAGAAATCGTTCTGTTGCAGTGCAGAAACCGCGGACGATATCTCGAGCGGGTAAAAGAGTAAGAAGAGGAAAAGAAGCCCAGTTTCTGAGAAATGCGGACGAACCAGGCGAAAGAGGACTTTCGTGCATACGCGATTAACTCAACCTCGTAAAAGCCATATCGAGAAACCTGTTTTCTACCCTGCAAACGTAGGCAGCAGGAGATACCCATTCATCAGGTGTTACCGGTGTTATAAATAGAATTCTTGGAATTCAATCGAAGATCTCGATCGGCCTTTACGCTCAACTCACAAAATTCAATATTATCTGCACCAGGTCGTTGCAAGATTATGAACATGCAAATTTTTCATTTCATTCATCTCTTGGAAACTATTTCTCATTGTTATTATGTTTTCATCAAAGTTGACTACTCGATGTTAGGGTAGGATACCAAAAAATCTGTATGGAAGGGGAATGGTGCAAATGGAATGAAGAAAAAGAAAAACTAGAGAAGAAAGGAACGCGTTTTTTAAAGTAAGGAAGAGGGGGAAAAAAGATGAAAAAGAAGTTAAAAAAAGAAGATGGTAGTAGTAGGAATAAAAAAGGGTTAAATAGTTAAGATAATTTCTTGAAACGTTGCAGGATTCAAAAAAAGGACAACGAATTCTGGAAATATATAGAAACTTGTGAGGTGGTAGGTCTAACGAAAATGTGGGTAGTAGAAAAGGATTGGAAAGGAATAAAAAGTATATTGCCGAAGGGTTTCAAGTGGGAGTTACAAGGAGTCAAAAAGGAAAAAGAAAGGGGTAAAGCTAGTGAAGGAATAATCACAGGAGTGGAAGAGGCGCTAGAAGAAAAAGAAATAGCAAGAGGGAGTGAGGCGGTACAGGAAAGAAATGTAAAAATGAAAGGAAACTGTTATAGGATTGTTACAGTTTATAATGGGAAAGGAATGAAAAATACAAGGGAAGAAATAGAGAATTACATAAAAGAAGAAGAGGAAGAGATACTGATAATAGGAGGGGAAGATTAGAATGCAAGAATAGGAAGAAAGGGGAATGTATACATGGACGGGGAAGATAATATAAGAAACTCAAAAGATCAGTTGCTTAACAAAGAGGGAAAAGAACTATTGGATATGGTGGGAGAAAGGTGTTGGTCGGAACTTAATGGTAAAAAACAGAAGATGGAGAAGGGGAATTCACATATGTAAGAAGTAATTCGGCGACAGTAATTGATTATATAACTACAAATATTGAAGGGTAGAAAAAGATAAGGAACATAAGTGTAGAGACGAGACTAGAGTCAGATCATCAATCACTAGGGATATGGCTGAAGAGTAAAATTAGAAAGGAGAGGAGAGAAGCAGAGGAGGAGATAATAGAGAAAAAAGTGTGGAAAGAGGAAGCAAAGAAAGAATATGTAGAAAAGACAGAAAAACTCAAATTCGAGAAAGTAGAGTTAAATGAGGTTTGGGATGAGCTGACACAGAAAGTAAAGGAAGCGAGGAGAATGAACAAGATAAAGATAAGAAGGAAAGGGATAAAAATTGGACAAAAATTTGGTAGGATGGGGAACGCAAGAAAGACAAAGGAAGTTAGAAATGCATATGAAGCAGTCTTTAAAAACGGGAAAAAGGATAAGTTGAAACATGTGGGGACCAAGTAAAAATATAGTAAATTATACAAGGGAAAAAAAGAAAGGAAACAAAATGAAATAGGAGAGGAAATTGATGAGTAAAGATGTTAAGTTAGGAAAGTAATATGTAAGAGTCAGAACGAGGTAATGAGTACAGGCGAGAAACTCATGTAAATAGGAAAAACACCAAAGGAATAAATAAGAATGCGTGAAAAAAGTTTGCATGGCTCAGGCATGGCAATAAACTTCGAAATACCTGGCTAAAGCATGGGTCACGGCTCGATGGTAGCATGGCTCAAGCCTTGTTGTTGCCCATCTCCCATGCTTAATGAATTTAATAAATATTCATAAATTTTTTTTTTCATTTTCAATCGCAAAATATATTCACAACCATTTGGAGTTGTTTCGCCTATGCGCACAATTTAAATTTTAAAAGAGTTCCCGTAGATTCCGGCTCGAACTACCTGGTGTATGATCCGGTGCACCCGGGTCATTGGCTAACCATTTGAAGTAGTTTCGGTAATCTTCAAACCTAAATTTAGAAAAAGTTCCCGTAAATTACGTCTTAAACTACCTGGTGCACGCTCCGGTGCTCCCGGGTCGTTGACTCAATTTTTAGAGTAGTTTTGGTAATTTTCAAACCTTACATTCTAAAAGTGTTGCCGTAGATTAGGTCTCAAACTATTTGGCGCATTCGAGTCGTCAGCTCATTATTCGAATTGGTCTGGTAATCTTAAAAATTTAAATTTTAAAAATGTTCCCGTAGATTACGTCTTAAACTACCTGGTGCACAATCCGGTGCGCCCGGGTCGTCAGTTTACCATTTTAAGTGGTTTTGGTAATCTTCAAACCTAAATTTCAAAAAAGTTCCAGTAAATTATATCATAAACCACCTGGTCCAAGATCTGGTGCACTCGGGTCGTCAACACACCATATGAAGTGGTTTTGGTAATTTTCAAACCTTAAATTCTAAAAAAAGTCCCGTAGATTACGTCTCAAACTACCTGGTCCAAGATCTGGGGCACCCGGGTTGTTAACTCATCATTTGAAGTGGTTTTGGTAATCTTTAAACCTTAAATTTCAAAAATGTTCAAGACGTCTAATACTATCTGGAGCCCGATCCGGTGCACCCGGGTCAACTCATCATTTGGAGTTGTTTCGGCTATCGGCAAACTAAAGATTTTTATTTATTAACGCAGGCTAATTGTCCTTTAACATTTACAAGTGTTAAAGAATATGAAAATATGTCTAGCGTATCCTAAGCATGGGAGACGGGCAACAACAAGGTTGAGCCATGCTAGCATTGAGCCGTGTCCCATGCTTTAGCCAAAGATATTTCCAAGTTTATTACCATGCCTCAGGCATGCAAAATTTTTTCACGCAGGCATGTAACCTACTATGTAGTGGACAGAGTTCGCGTTTTCTAGGTCCTAGTGGCCGAAAATAAATGTCTTATTATTATAACAATAGGTACTAAAATAATATTCTACAGGAAATCTTTCAAAGTTTGAGATTGGATCATGAAAAGTAGCTGCAGAATGTGAGCAGCTTTTTCAAATGCAGTTTTGTCAACCCCGGTGTACCTTTTGAAAGAGTAGCTGTAACATATTGTTTTGGCTACCTGGTTCACAATTAGTTATACCAGTGTCATCGAGATTGCGTTTGTAGCTAATCCTGACAACATCCAACCTCGAATGAACAATTTCTCTAAAAGATTATTAAAAATACCTATTATACCACTGGGTACACTGGGGTTGTCGAAATTTTATTAGGTGTTGCTCTGGACATGGTCCAACTGCAACACTCATTTATTGAGCATAAGCCGAAATCGTAAAAAAGAAACAACTTCGCGTGATAATGAAATCCGGAAATCCCAGGCGGTGAACTTTTATGAGGCATACAGCTATATTCGTCGGGGATAATTAGTTTAAAAATGAATTCATTTCTGAACTAAACTTCTCGGAGCAGTGGCCAGTAGGAATTTTTAAAACTGGGTATAAACGTGTTCCTGGTGCGAGCAGTCATAAACCTTTAAATGAAAATCCAGTGTGCGCTATGCTCACGGTATTCACGCTCGGAAATGTTTACGAGCCTTGGTGTCATTCAAAATGGAGATTCGATGTGGACATATGTATCCATTCCACGATATATCTTTTTCCCTATTGATTTTTATTTAGACTTGATGACTATATCATTTAAAATTTTCATTTTATAGAATATGTAGGCGCGGAACTTGCTATGAAATTCAATTCATACATTCACTTCCATACACAGAAAAAACTCCGAGCTTTTCTAATTTCAGATAATATCGTTATAGCGTTTTGATTTGTGCGAAAATAAAACTTACCTGCTGCTAGATAAATTTGACAGCTGTGTAAAAATATTGGCAGCAATTTACATCCGCCAACCGATAATTTTTATCCATCGGCGGATAATGGAATAAAGCATAGAATGTTACGTTTCGTGGTGTACCAATTGCCGGCTTCGAAGTGCCCTATGGAATTAAAACAAAGTATCTTCAAAAATAAAAAAAGGATTCTAAAAATAGCCTTTTCAAATCAGTCAAAAATTAGTTTTTAAATTCAAAAATTTTGTGAAAAATACTTTGAACTAAAAAAAGGACGTATTGAAGAGGGTAATTTCTTTCAAAATTTTCTCATGTAAATAACTGCGCCAGAGACTGCATCTAAAGAGGAAATTATCAGAGTTGGAATTTTTTCTTAAATCTCATAAATTCCCTACTAAGATTCCATTGCATGAATATTAGTTTGCCAAAACATTATTTGCCAATGGCGACCTGTTTTCGAAAGAATCGACTTTTTCAAAATTTTTTTTGTGGATTGAAATGTTAATTTAGTAAATTCTCATGTAAAATTATGTAGATATAACATTTTTCAACCAGAAAAGACGAATTTTTAACAAAATACATGAATTTTAAAACAAGTAGTCAAATTTTCGCTAAGAAAGATACATTTTAAACCAAAGAGATGAATTTACAACTAAAATGATGAATCTTCAAACAAACAAATTCATTCTTAGAAAAGGAGTTCAAATTTCAACCAAGTAGTTGAATTTTCAATCAAAAAGAATTAATTTCTACCAGAAAAGACAAACTTCCAACAAAATACATGAATTTGCAACCAAAAAAAGCGATTTTCAATCAAAGAAGACAAATTTTCAACCAAAAAAATGAATTTCAAACAAAGTAGTTCAACTTTCAACCAAATAGATGGATTCTCGAACAAAAAAAGATTTTAATTCTAAATAAAAAATAGTTGAATTCAATCAAAAAATACGAAATTTAACAAAACAATTGAATTTTCAACCAAGAAAGATTTTTCAGTCAAGAAAGAAAAACCATTTCAACTAAATTGTTGAAGTTTCAAGCCAAAAAGACAATTTTCCAGATAGCAATTCAATTTTCAACAAAAAAGTTAATTTTCAATCAAATACTTAAATTTTCTACCAAAATAGTACAATATTCAAACCAAAAAGACAAATTTTCAACAAAACACTTAAACTTTCAACCAAAGAGACGAATTTTCACCCAAACAGTTGAATTTTCAACCAAGAAAGATGATTAGAAGAAATTTCTACCGGAGAAGATGAAGTTTCAAACCAAAAAGACAAATTTTCTACAGAACAGTTCATTTTTTAATCTAAAAATATGAATTTTCAAAAAAAGTTAATATACAACCAAATAGTTCAATTTTCTACCAAAATACTTTGAATTTTCAACCCAGAAAGACAAATTATCAACAAAACAGTTAAACTTTTAAACCAAAAATTCGAATTTTCAACGAAAAAGGATGACCTTCTTAGAAAATTGTTAAATTTTCAACAAAATAAAATAAATTCTCAACCAAATAAGGCTCTCAGATTTTAACCGAAATAAATGAATTTTCAAACCAAGAAGGCGAAATTGAACTAAAATGGTCAATTTTCGAAAAAAAAGAATTGTTAACTGTTAAAAGTTCAAAGAAAAACGGTGACACGAAAGAATAAATTTTTTTCAAATTGTTATTTTATGGATTAAAATGTTTATTAAATTTTCATGTGGAATTATATTAATATAACATTTTTAAAACTTGTTTTTAACATGAAACTCGCTTTTTCCTCGAATTTTCTACTGTTGAAAATTCGACTATTAAAAATCGAAGAAAATTTAAAATTGAATTGTGAACAGTTGAATTTTTACTTCAATAGAACTTTAATGGATTAGAAATATTACCCTAAAATCTTTAAAATCATTTGAAATTTCTTCAAATGATTAAAATCTATTGAAAGGAAATTTAACCCTAAAATCTTCAAAATCCTTTGAAATCCCTTCAAATGATTAAAAACTATTGATAAGATCTTGTTTTTTTTTTCAACCAATTTTCATCCCAATCCTAATTAATTGAAATTCAACATTCAATTTTCCTTAATTTTCAACAGTTGAATTTTGTATTAAAACAAGTGTTAAAAATGTTATATTTACATAATTCTACATGAGAAGTTGATAAATAAAAATTTCAATCCATGAACAAAATTTGTGAAAAAGGATTTTTTTGATAACCATTAGATGTTGCCAAATAATGTTCTATTTGATTGATTTCTTTTTTTATATCATGTAGAGTAGTTTCTTCAGGCATACCTGTCTTTTATTTTTTATTTTTATTTTTAAAAAATCTGAAATTTGTTAGCACGATACATTTTTTATATCACTTTACTGAGAAAGTAGCAAAAAAGTACCCTTCCCTAAAAAGTATTAAAAAAGTAAAAAAGTGTGGAACTACGAAGCCGACAGTTGCTATTTAATATTTTATTTGGGATTCACTAAAATAGATTTCAATTTG
This sequence comes from Melikaiella ostensackeni, assembly GCA_032362435.1. Taxonomy (NCBI): domain Eukaryota; kingdom Metazoa; phylum Arthropoda; class Insecta; order Hymenoptera; family Cynipidae; genus Melikaiella; species Melikaiella ostensackeni. The sequence continues at coordinate 8,872,798 of JAUMHM010000087.1, read as the reverse complement.
CATCGAAATATTTCCAAAATACTTCATTCTTTGGTATAACAAGTTTATTTTATTTCAAGAGAGATTTTTATTTACGCAATTGTATAATAATTACATAGGTATTTGAAGACTTTTCTTTAGAGTTTCAAATTTTTAAATTAAAAATTGATATAAAATCTTAAGATCGGGATCATAAAGGAAGAATATATTCGCATCGTAGTTTCGGAAAACCGAGAGGAAAACGATAACGACGCGAACTCCCAGCATTTCATCAACATCGTAAAACAGAAGTTATTAAATTTTCTAAACATATGCTTCCGTTTATTATAGTTGGGCTTCTGATCAAAGGAATTCAGAAATTAATTGATACAATAAAACGAAAATAGTTTTATTGACAGAAAATTTTTTTAGTCAATGTTTTTGGCTCAAAGTTCTATTAATTAATGAAAAACGGTAATATAAAATTTTCCTCAAATTCAAGGTTTTTATCAATTTATTCTGGCAAATTTTGTACGTGAAATAATGAGAAATACATAAATTATGTTTAAAAAAGAATTCCTGTAACTATAGCTTTTAAGTTATATTTTCATTTTGTTTATTATACACTATTTTTTCTCTAAAAAGAGTCTGAATTTTTTACAGCTTCTGATACTAAATCAAAGTAATTTTTTTGCGATTGTAAAGTTAAATAAAATTCTTGTTTGTGGTTAAAAGATGTGTTATAAATATTATATGCGAAACTGACACGTTTGGTATTCATCGCCATAATCGTGAAAATAAACATAGCATTCGTAAAAAAGTGTCCTACATTCTTCAATATTGTTATAAAAATGTAAATGTTAAAAAAGAGCAAGTTGATTCAAATGTGCACTCATCTCTGGTTAATGTGCCAGCCTCGAGTTTGGTCGGCACAGTAACGGGCGCTATTTAAATCTAGTTTCAACCGGATTCAAAGCGATGAGTGAGTCAACACTCAGGGCCGCATATATAGTCTCCGAACCCTGCACCATGTACAAAAGTATATGGCCAGTCGCGATGTAAACAACTTCTGATACGGTACTGACTATCCGAACGAAGACCTTTAGCATAGAGCATTAAGGGACACTCAGAGAGAGAGACAGAAGCAGTCAAGCGTGAACAATCGTGAAGCCGGTACAAGAACGGGCGGCACAGTAACGCGAGATGAGTGTATTTTAAACTGAAATCATGCAAAGTTCATGACGTAACGAACTTATCATCACACGTACAGTATTTTGTAACCACGTGTATGTAATATGAATAAAAATATGACATATGATAGCAAAATCGATGTTGAGCAAATCTTAATTTCAAATTCAGTGCAGCAACATTCTTTAGCAGAGTACTTTCTTTATTCAATGCATGATCCGTCTCCTGGTGCACGACGTGAGCATTACAATGATCTACGGTTATGAATACATTAATAAATTGCAAATAAAATGCGCATTTATTGTTCTCCTAGTGGTTTAAGGTTCGAAAATGATTTAAATAAAATCTCTTTCAGTTCCTTCTTTTTGAAAGCTTTCAAACCTTGAAAAAAGCCTTCAAAAATCGTATTCCGGAGTTTGTTACAGAAGTCCAGTTTCAAAATACCATGAATTTTCCAGAATTTCTAGATCTACTTTTGAAAAAAATTCAGACAACTGTTTCAAAAATCCAGTCAATTATATTCAGTTTCAACACACTTTACTGATACAAAACAATTTACCAACAATTTCTTGTACAATTATTAATCAATGTAAGCCCTGATGGAAAACATTTTTACGACAAATTACAACGTTCTTTGAAAACGGCGTTTTTACATATAATCGTAGAAAATAAAGAATTTTCTAATAGTTCGGCATAGAAAGTTACAAAGCATGAATAACCCAGATTTTTAATAAATAATTATGAAATTTTATGATTTTTTTTATGTGAAGTCAAAAGTTCCTAAGAAAATTTGTAAAAATCTACAAGAACAAAACGCAAACTTAATTTTTTATAGCTTTTGTAGAAAATTACGAATTTCGGCAAAGATCTATGAATAATATTACACCTTTGTATGCAATTCTACATAAATATATGTCTGTAAAAACATTCAGTTTTTCATAACATGGGGCCGTTCAAATAGTACGTCACGCTATTTTGAACACTTTTTCCACCCTCGTCACAGATCATCACACAAAGATTGAACTCTGAGGGTAATTTCACAAATACGAACACTTTATTCACCCTTTAAATCAAATTTCTTTCTCATATTTTATTTGATAAACGCCTAAAATAAAACACAAATCGTGCAAAAATAATATTTAGATACTTTATATGTAAAATAAAATACTAATTTTTATTTTTTCAAGCATTTCAAAAATTTTTTACACATTTATATTTATCATGTATGATGTCACATTCTGCATAAAACTCCGCCCCTACTTCACAAATCGATACAAAACCTGTTACCCCCCCCCCTTCCCCACACACCACTAGCAGTGTGACGTAGTTTTTGAACGGCCCCTATTTTTTTTATAGAAAATTACAAATTTCTACCCACAATTATGAATAGCTACAATTTTATGAGAAATAATAGGAAAACCTACAACCCTATAATAAGGGTTTAGTTTTTCATAACTTTTATTAGGTTTTTATAGAAAATTATGAATTTCTACAAAAAAAATGCGAAAATTTACAATTTCCAAAAACTAGTGAAGATGTAGTATTTTTTATACCTTTTCTTACAAACTTACAAATTTTTACACATAATTATGAATAAATACAATTCTCTAAGAATATACAGGAAAATTTATGACTCCAAAATGAAGGTTT
>JAUMHM010000087.1:8846602-8861072 GCA_032362435.1 Melikaiella ostensackeni | reverse complement strand
GATGTATAGACGTAACGGAAGCAAAACATGTATGCAAGGATAGGGATGTATGGAGGACAATCGTTTATAAGAAGAAGAGTGATGCCGAAAACGAAAGATTTTGAATATTAATAGGATCTATTGAAGAGGATTGCTTAGTGGACTAGTATGATGACTTTATGAAGCTCTTTGCCTGAGGTGATTGCTTGAGAGACCCGTGCCAGAGCGGTGTTGTGGGATGAGGGTGTCGTTTAAATGAAGAACACGCTTATGACTTCTAGATTGTTCTAAGGCCTATTCCTTCTTCTGAACATCCCTTACTTACCGTCCAATATATATATATATATTCCTTAATACCCGCTAGTATAACGAGGCTAAAGACGAAGAAGTAAGATTTACTCCGAAAGGGTTTTGGCTTAATGATATTTTAAAAAATCTGCCCGCTGCGCCGGCACTTTTGCATCACGCGCGCGGCGCGCAGCGCATCGCACAAAGTTTGAGGAGGCATAGAACACATGTCATGTGTCTTGCACTTCGTGCTCGACATTTTATGTACCTCGCGCAACGCACTTGGTCCTAGAAAATCAACTGAATTATTTTCGTGCTTAAACATTAAGTGAAGATGTAGATATAACTTTCTCAAAACTCCTTCGGGTTTCAGGAATACATTTTCATCATGATACTCGCGCTTCGCGCTCGACATCGCTTGAGGTTAGTTTAAATGTTAGATAATCAATATTTTACATTATATTTTTATACTTAGCTGAGAAATTGTAAGACAGAACGAGATAGAATTGAACGAAATGCACACAAATTAAGTATTTCCCAGCATAAATTTGCAGTATGTGAGAAAACATGAAAAAATTTCAATTTGATACAAGATTGCTAAAAATATATGCTTTGTATTAGTACTAAAAAAATTGACAAGTTTTAGAACGGGCATGATTAACAAAAATTTTTCTTCATGATTATTTCAATTTTATTAATGACATGATAAACCGTTCAATGACCATTTAACATTTTAAATGGCCATTCGACGTTTTATCCTGAATTAATAAAAGTTCGAAGCTGAAGATAGTATCATTTATTAATGCAGTGAAGTATAGATATAAAAAATGGTAACAGGCAATTTTGCAGGACTTTTTGAGGTGAGAAGTTTTGCAGTTAGAGCTTTCACTGTATTTTGCGTTGTTTAGCTTTGAATTTAAATTTTTTATTTTCTTATGGCATTTTCTACTTCCAAAACGAAAACTATTACCCCTATTTAAAAAACAGTGGAAGAAAATTTTGTAGAACATTCAGAAACTGATAATTTTGGTCTGTTGTCTATTTATCGTATCCAGCATAGTTTCGTGGAAAAATTGAATTATTATGTTCTCAGTTTGATTTTTTATGGCTGAAACCATAAATATTGGCAGAAGAAGGCTGGCTAACAAAACTGACCTGTCTTTTTGGACCACGAATCAATATTCGAAAGGAAATTAAGGTTAGAAAATTCCTTCGAAAGTTATCGCGTCGTCAGACAACAGACATACATACAAACAAACGGACTGACAGACAGATGTTATCGTGAAAACATTTTTTTCTGACTCACGGCGTCTCGAAACGTCGAGAATTAACGAAAACTGGATAGGTCCAAATTCACATGAATATAAGATTCTCCATCATAAATGATCAGAATGTGAAAAAATAATAAGAGTTACATCACAATCATATATCAGCGTCCGCTAACTTTTTTCCTAGACATTGCAGTTGGAAGTTGCCACTGAATAAATTAAAGTGGACTCAATTTTGAGCAAATCTGAAAAAATGCTCTCTGTGCAAGTACTTGGGATTAGAGATGGGCTGCAGAATCAATTTTCAAAATACTAATTTTTTCGCATTTTTTCCACCATTTTTAGAAAATATTGAATGGTGTCATTTCTCGTGAGATATTCAACTCCTAAAGCATTCTTCTGGATGATAAAATAAATAGCTTGGGCCAATGAAATTCTATTCTTAACTTATTTTCATGAAAATATGTTGACAAAAATCTTTAAAAAAAAATGAAAAATAGAGTCTTTTTAAAAAGGGCTCAGGCAACTTCTTTCTTTTTAGGCTCAGAATGATCGTGAATTCTTCGAGCAGTGAACACCCATCCAGTAGATTGTTTGATGATAAAGCAACACAAAATATAGTTTTTCAAAAAAAATTCATATATGTTTTGTAATTTTTTTATTTAAAGCCCCGGCAGAGATAACATTAGATAAACAAAAACACTTCTATATATAGTTTTATTGTATACTTAAGTTTATCGGAGAACTTGACAGAACTCCAGCGCAGCGATGCAAAAAATTATCTTACTTGTAACTTCCGCAGAGTTTGAGAATCATTTTTTGAGTAAAAGTTAATATACTTATTATTTTCTTGTATAACCTTATTTTTGATTATATATTGCACAGCAGCCTTGGAGGAGAAATTAAGCAGGAACATACATATTTATTGAAGAACCTCGCACATTTATTCGAAGAATAAATCTTTCACAGTTTTTCATATTATATTGTATGATTTGCCATCTTACTTTGATATTTACTTCGTGTTTATACATATTATTAATTAAGGAAGAAATGCATTTATGAGAATTACTAACATTTTTTCCATAACAAAATTCGCGAATAATGACTTTACTACTTTGTTCACATCGCATTTATGTCCAACTGAGTCAACTTAATAAAAAATATTTTTTTGACGATATTGAAACAAATGCTTGAGCCTATTTTCAAGTATTTGTGAAAAACTCCTCTATTTAGAAATTGAATTAAATCAACTTCTGAAAATTCCCCAACGCATCATAGGCTAATCAAATAAAAATGGCAAAACGTATAAATAAAATAAAATAATCAATTGCTGTTGAAAAGTAATTTCGGAATTTTCGAAGAAGTTCGTTCTGTTATTTACCAGAAAATTTGAATTATGCTGTAAAAAGTCAAAATATGGTAATGATAATTTTGAATTTAGAGTTGATCCTCAAGACTGTCCTGGATAATCAACTAATTCATGTTCATGCTCAAGCATTACGTGATGATGTAGATATAGCTTTCACAAAACTCCTTCGGGCTTGAGGAATACATTCTCATCATGACACTTGCGCTTTGTGCTCGACATTCCTTGAGTTTAGTTTAAATTTTATGAAATCGCCAGCTTACATTACATTTTTATACTCAGCTGGAAAATTGTAAGAAAAAGCCAAAACGAATTGAACGAAATGCACCCAAATCGAATTGTTTCTAACATAAATTTGTAGTATGGGAGAAATCATGAGAAAAGTTGAACTAAATACAAAATTGCTAGAAATGTATGTTTTTGATTGGTCATGAGAAACTGAGCAAGTTTAAGAACCGACATGAGTACAAAAAAAAATTTCGTTCATATTTCAATTCTATTAATGCCAGCTTGAGTGTGAAATATAGATATAAAAAATGTTAACAGATAATTTTGCAGGTCTTTTTGAGGTGAGTAATTTTGCTGTTGAAGCGTGCATCGTTTTTGCGTTGTTTAGCTTGTAGCGTGGTCTTAGGAAAAAACTCACGTATTTGTATGAAAAACTTTTCGGGATCTCACGGAAGCCAAACCTAACTCAGAAAGTCACACGAACGAAATTAGTGGTGAACTAGCCGTCAAGCCTGGATCCTAGCCTAGAATAATATGTAGAATAAGTAATTTTGTAAAATATTGTTCACCATGAATTCCAGAGAAACCCAAGTTAATTTAGAATAAAAAGAAATAAAATTGGCAACAAACTTGAAATGTTTTGAGTCAGTGTCGAGACTGTTGTCGCGAGGCAAAGACTTAATGAAGGACGTCAAGGAAGACAGCCACTTATAACTCGATCCACAGAAGTCAGCCCGAACTGGAGGAGAACCGTCACGGAAAACTGATGCACGAGAAAAATGACAACTTGTCAAGAACATTGCAGACGACACTGAAGGTTGACGGGTTGGAAACTCGACATGGAACTCGTAACTGGAAAGAAGGCGAGCTCGTGACGCAACGATACCGTCGCCGTCTGCGGGAGGGCAGCACTAGCGAGCCGCTAATATCGGTACGTCCAGATACTTCAAACTGGCCAATGAGAGACTCGACAGCCCGACAACGAGGGCCAATCAGTTTAACGGCGAGGACCAATCAGGACCACAGCGACCACACCGAGGCGCCAATTGGTGGATCCAACTCATGGGACCTCTTCCGTGCCCCATAGCCAATCAACGATATAATCGATACAAAAAAGGTTTGATCAAGAAATATTGTTAGGTCTCGAAGAAATGGAGAAAGAATTTTTCTCTGCACAAACAAAGGGAGCACATTATCTCGAGCTTGGACGGTAATGAAAAATGCAGTCTCCAATTTTTTTTTAACCCTTTCAAACCCAATGTACATTCCAATGTACACAGTTTTTGAAGGCTCAGAAAAATTTTTTGGCAAGTTAAAACGATTTGTCAGCTGTTTGATCATTTGGAGGGATGCAATATCCATTAGAAAAAATTATATAAAGGTCGATAATTCTAATTTCGATGGTAGTTTTAGACAAAGAGTTTCAGAAAAAGAGCCAGAAGTAATTTGGGTCTGAAAGGGTCAGAGCGTTAGTTTACTTCTTAGCTATTGAGTCGTTGAATCGATGCAAAAAATACGTATTTCCATAAGACTTTTTTGTGAGAAACACGAACCTGAAACTTTTGAATCGATATCTCGAATAGTTTCCAAGACAGGCAGGTAGGCGCCCCTTTGACGGGTTCATTACAAATACTTGGTTTAGACATAAAAAGATCCACATGTTTACTTGGTGCAGAGGCGAAAGGCACAGTATGGTTGGCTTTGTTGCAGCGCATGTAACTGAGACGGCGAGTAAGAAATTCAAAAGTTATGAGAGGATCTGATTGTGGAGAGGATCACTACAGTATACTTCCAAAAATGAACTTAGATCAATGAATGAGAAACGAACCTAGGATGGACGAGAAGAAGAATTAAAAATAACTCATGCAGACGCAGGTTGAAATAGAGAATTCGCAGAAGCCAGAAGTACAAATAGTATATCGTGAAAAGCTGAATAAATATTGAGGCCATCATAGAGAAAACTAGAGAAAAGAATCAGGTAGTAAAAATGTAGGCGGTGCATGGATGATACTACGGAATAGCATCACCAAAAATGCATCTGAAGTGTGCGGTACTGCGGTTGTAGCAAAGAAGTCTGGAAATGCTTGGTGGAATGATGAAATCCGCGTGGCTATTAACGAGAAGAAGCAAGCATAGTCGAGAAAGCTGAATATTAAAGTTTTCAGCAATAAGGCGAGGACAAGACTAGAATTATTTTAGGGATAAAAAAAGAAGAGCAAAAATACTAGCTGAAGAAAGCAAAGATACAATCAAAGCGAAAGAAGTTAGAATAATATATTGGGCGACAAGTCCGCGAAGTAGGTGGTTCAAGATGAGTGTGAAGTTTGCCGCCCGAGCGTGCGAGGGTGGCATTCACACGATTCGAGAATCTCCTTCGTGCATTTTTCACACTTACTGCTTTTTAAAACGAATGAGTGCGAAGTGCGCGAAGAACCAGCAGATTTTTCTCGCAAAAAGTTAGGTGTGCGCTGATAAATTTTGCTATAACGTGTGAGAATCGGGCACTTCACGCACGCTACGCAGGCACGTGAAACCGAAATTCGCACGCAACTGTCTCGAAAAATTTTTAACGATTCTGAAGGATGTGAGAAATTTTTTTGAAATGGATTAAGAAGATTAGGAAAAGAAGTGTTAGCACTGAGTTAGTCAGAATTTAAATTCTGATGGTGAAATGATATGGGACACAGACAAAGTAAAAAACTGTGAGATTGATTTTTTGAAGAAATTGTATGGAGATCAAGCTATAGAGCGTAACAACTGTGAATCAGAAGAGGATACGTCAGACAATTCCCTTATAGGTGGCGAAAGAAGGATTGATATCCGTGTCATGATATCCGCAATTCAGAAACTAAAGAAAGGTAAGGCTACTAATGTGCATGGTATTAACGCTGAAATGCTTGAGATCGGTGATGGATATTTGTTTGTGTGGCTGTGCGAATTTTTAAATATGTATGCTGAGAACGGTCAAGTTCCAAATGATTGGAAAGAGGTATTTATACATCCGTTTCACAAGAGAACGGGTGATGGAGGTGACAGTACAAATTATGGAGCGATCTGTAATATGTACCACCTGTTCCTTAAAGGAGTAATTAGCCCTAGGAGCTTTTCTCCAATGAATACAAATAAATACAAATACTGAGTACCGTGGGAGAAATGTTTACCAAAATACATATTGGTAAGTAAGTTCATCAGAATAACTAACGGAAGGATCTGAGATGCCCAATGTTGACTCATGCTAGGGAAATAATGTGCGGATCGGATATTCAGCATGAGACAGATCATAGAAAAAAGTTTGGGAGTAAACAAAAAATGTTTCTAAATATTTGTTGATCTGGAAATAGATTTCGATAATGTGGATAGAACTAAACTTTTAAAGGTCATGAAAGAGTATAAAGTGAATGATTGGCTTCTGAAAGCAATGAAGCCTATATAAAATGGTAGTAAAGCAAGTGCAAGAGGAAATGAACAACTGAGCGATTAGGTTGATATTGAGCAGCGCGTTAGGCATAGCTGCGTTATTTTCCTCTGGATGGTCAATAAATACATAGACAAATGTTTGAGAGTAAACTCAGACAAAAAAGGTGTTGATCTGGGGGCAGTGAAAGTGCGTGGAATGGCGTTTGCAGATGACAAGATTGTCACAGCAGAATCAGTCGACGATTTGGAGAGAACGATTCGCAGACTGGATACCATCATGAAGAGTATGGGTCTCAAGATCAACGTGAATGAAACAAAAGTTCCTTCGTTTGAAAGAAGGGGTAAGAAAACAACATTTTCCGATAGTGGATGAAATTACGCTTGTATTTCAGTGTTGCGCAGCTTAGTAGTGAGGGCATAAGAAACTACTGGCTGGCAAGATGTCTACAGGTACGTGTAAATGTTTCAATATAAATTTGTGGGTTATACAGGTATGAGTGTTGAAAAAAGAAATTCGTGGCGCACGAATCGAAGATGTATTTTCTCCCTTCAGTTAATTTATTCAATAATCTATTAATCTACTTATAATATAATCTATTTAATATCTACTTCAAGCCTTAGAATATACAAAAACAGACGAATGTGCAGGTAGTCGCCGGTTCGCGATCATGACTTTCGCAGATCATAATTTAGATTTTTTGAGAGTCGCATGTTTGATTCCATTCAGTAAACAGCTCAAGAAAGATAGCGGCAAGATAAGTGGTGACTCATAATAACATTGTAGATGAATATCCCTATTGAAAAAATGCTCGTGTTATTTTCGGACGAGGAAAGCGCGAGGATTAATTAGCTGTTTCGCGTATTTCCTCAAGGAATCTGAAAATCCACGCGGATTTTCTCGTGCTTTTCTCGTCCGAAAATAATACGACAATTTTTTCAATAGGGATTATATTCAAGGTGGCCGCTGAACCGGGAAATGACTGGGATTTTTTTTTTATACCACGAAATGACAGTTAATTTCTCCCTTGACCTAGAATTCTACAAATCCACTGTACCGGCCACCCTAATATTTTTTAATAGAACACGTATATAATAATACAATATTATTGTCTCATTATTTAAAAACATTGTTGAATATGAAACAGTTCGACAAAAAAGGGATAGATTGATTGTTGGTAAACATTAAAAATGTCCTATTTTTTCGCAATGATCATTTATACCAATATTGTATATTTTTCAGAAAACACTGAAGTGGATGAAATCACGGAAGACAATCTATTTTTGCTGGTATCGTACATACAAGATTTTATGTCAATGGAAGCTGCGCTACAATCTGACATGTCATTCAAAGCAGAATTTGTAAGAAACTTTCCTCAAATCTTAGTTTCAAAAACAAACGTATTTTTGTTCACCATTTTAAAACTAATTGAAGTAATATACGTAGCAATTATCATAATATGAAAAATAATTGTTAATATGAATTTTTTAAATTAATATAAGAATTATTTGACCAAATATAGATGACGAAATATGAATAATAAAACATATAATTATTGTAATTACATTTGTTTATATTTTATAGATTCAAGTATCATTTCAGAATTCACATTGAAATTTTCAGAAACGCTCGTTGTCCATTCTAATGGATATAGAAAAACCTTCTTTCGCCAACTTTTACAGACATTCTTAAAGGTTATCTGTCGAGGGGAGTTGTACTTCAGCTTGGTACTGTAAAGGCGACAGAAAAGATTTCAGATTTCATAACTGCGAAATACCTCAGAATCTCGCTTTTAATAACAAAGAGAGAATTGGTTCAGGCCATAGGGACAGTTCTAACAAACGCCATCGACTAGCATGGGATTCGAGCGTTTAGAGATAAGAAAGTTGAACTAGAAGACTCATCCGCTATAGTTATTGATCAGAATGTCGAATAGTTTGGATAAATAAGTTAGATGAGAATGTGAAAATTTATTTGTAGATTTTTAAGGCTATTTTAAAGATTAAACAAAAAATTCATTAAAAAATTCAAGTCTTTATTACCTTGTCCTTTGTTTATTAGCCTTTGGCCAAGACATAAGAGAAATCTTCATGTCTTGAGACAAGTTCCATTCGTCTTGCTGAATGCAAAATTTAATGTCTATCAAGTCTGGCTTATGAGACGGAACCAGTCCTCAATGACTTAGAGACAAAATGGAACGTTTTGGAGACAAAACGAAGACGAAATATTTTTACACTCGTACTCTTATCAGATTACGTGATAACATTACAAAAATGCGTCCGTGACTGATGATATGAACCGGGATAGCCCTGTGCAGAATATTTATTTTGGAACAAATATCCAACTCAATAAGTGCCTTCGACATAATGGACTGTATCCATCTTAAATCTGAGATATAATTTCGATTATGGTTGATAGAACATGTTAGGACAGGACAGTTTCACAGAACCTAAAACGGTCTCAGCCGCTGCGGAAGGACAATAGCGGTAAACGACCTATTCCAAACTACATCATACACCTAATTTTGTGCATAATACAACATCGTGGTAAGAAATTCTAAACATCATATTGAATTCATAACATAACTCATCAGGCACTTGACTTAGTCCGTGGTTGATGATGAAACACTGGGTTTAACCGAGAAAAAAGTTAAAAAACACAACAAGAAGAATAATCGGGGGCTCTGGTGGTTAAGTGCTTGAACTTTTGGCTAGAGGTCCGGGGTTCGATCCCTGAACCTGTACCCCTGGAATGGTTTTTATGTACTAAAATACTAAAGTTTTCATTGTTCGGATTCCACCTGAAGCAGTAGGTTCCACGCATGCACTTAACTGCAACCTAATCCGTGGATGGTGAGGTAAAAAAGATGCCAGGCTGCCCAATATGTCATATTAGGCATACTACTCTCATCAGATAACGTCAATACATTTAAAAAATGCGTCCCTGTCTGATGATACATACCGGGACAGCCCCGTGCAGGAAGTATCGCTCGAAAAATTCCAGCTCGAGACCAAAAAGGCTTAAGACATATTGGGCTGTGTCTGAGACTTTCTTCTGCTACCATTTAGATTAGCATCCAGAAAAATGCTTCGATAGGTGAATGCCTTACGATAACCGAATTATTATCGTTATCATTATACCACTAAACGAAATCCCTTTTGAATTAAGCGTAGCTCCTTTGGTTCTAGCCTCGTCATATTACCGGGGATGAAGGAACTTATATGACAAGGGAAAGTAGAGGACAAGTAGGAGAAACGATCAATTCCAGATCAATCTAGAAGTCGCGTACTGTTCATTTAAATGACACACACTTTCCATAACACCACTCCGAGACGGGTCGTCGATCAATCTCTCCAGCAATCACTCAAGGTGAACAGCTTCAAAAAGCTATTCTACATTACTATTCACACATAAACACTCAACCTAGCTTACAAAGCCATAGGAAGGTCCATACTCTTTACCGCTACCACACCCACTAAGCAAAACTCTTCACGTGGGCCCATAAGTATCCAAGATTTTTCGTTTGAGGCATTAATCAACTTCTTATATGCAATTGTCCTTCATACATCCCTATCCTTGCATATATTTTTTGCATCCTTTACATCCATACACCTTTTCATGCAAACCCTTCATGTTTTTATTACTCTTTATGTTTTTCTACTTCAGAGTTTCATTCGCACATTCCAACTATTTTTTCTTCGGTCTACCTCTGTGTACGCTACGATTAATTTTACCTAAATACATTTGTTTCTTCGAACGTCCATTGTTTATTCTCTCAACATGAGCAAACCGTCTCAGCGAATGACTCAAGCACTGACTTTGTCCATTCGCGTTTTACCGCATACATTCTGCTGGAATAGCATACTAACCGCGTTTAATTTACTCATTTCCTTTTTTTGATACATCCATTTCTCCTTACCATACTCTGGCGAATTCACTGAAGCTTTATATGCAGACCATATCAAAATGGAAAAATATGTAAATAGAATAAAAGAATTAGAGGCACTTGAAAAGCAATTTTGAAATTCGAGAAAATAGCTTATCCTGTTATTTATCATAAAATTCAAATTATGCTGTCAAAAATCAAAATTTTATGTAGAGTTTCGAGTTAATTTTTTAGACTTCAGCTAAATACTTTTATCGCACTACTAATATAATTATATTATAGGATATAAAATTTGTAAAAAAATATAGGTATTTGTGCGTTGAAAATATTGAAGAGAGTTCAATTGAATTTGATTATACAATTTTTTGCCATAGAATCAACTTACAAGAAGCTCTAATATGAATCTATATTATACAAGTATGTGAGATTGCAGAGGCTTCAAATAGAAAGATCAAAAAAGGTATGAATTTGTATAAAAAATAATATTTTGTTGTTTTATCATGAAATAATCGACTAAATATGTGTCCACTGATACAAAAATTTATCTTTCATACGAGGTGTGTTCAGAAAATAACGGGAATTTTCAAATTTCGCGGGTTTGGAGAGTCCTCTTGTCCATTTATTTTTCATTTTGTTGGTATACATGCCCCTGGAGTATGATAAAATATTCAGCTGTATTCATTGATTACTTTGTCTGTGGCAGCCGCTAAGGTTAGACGTATTTTTATGGGTTCGACGATTTTCGTTTGTTAAAAGAAATGGATCAAAGAAATTGTATCAAATTTTGCGCAAAAAATGAAATAAAGTGTAACAAAGTCTGTGAAATGTTGACAAAGGCCTATGGTGAGTCTGCTGTAAGTAAAACAAGAGTTTACGAGTGGCATAAGCGTTTCCAAGATGGCCGTGAAGACGTTGAAGATGAAGAACGCCCCGGACGCCCCAGCACATCAACAGCTGATGAAAACGTGGAAAAAGTGAATGAAATGGTTATGAACGATCGCCGAATCACAATCAGAGACGTCGCTGATGATGTTGGCATATCGGTTGGCTCATGCCATGAAATTTTGTCGAATATTTTGGATATGAAATGCGTGACAGCAAAATTTGTTCCAAAATTGTTGAATTTTGAACAAAAACAGCGGCGAATGAAAGCTGCTCAGGAGTCACTAAATGAAGTCAACGACGATGCAGAATTACTGAAGCGTATGATAATGGGTGACGAAATATTAGTTTACGGATATGACGTCGAAACTAAGTCTTAATCGTCCCAGTGGAGGCATTCTGGCTCGCCAAGGCCGAAAAAGGCTCGACAAGTGCGGACGAACGTGAAGGTTATGCTCACTGTGTTCTTCGATTTCAATGGCATAGTGTATCATGAGACAGTCAATAAGGAGTACCACCTACAAGTTCAACGCTGTTTGCGTTAAGCAATCCGAGAAAAAACCCGGATTTGTGGAAAGGCAATTCATGGCTTTTGCACCACGATAATGCACCTGCTCACACTTCATTGCTTGTTCGTGAATTTTTGGCCAAAAACAATACTGTAACGATGCCCCAGCATCCATATTCGCCAGACATGGCTCCGTGTGACTTTTTCTTATTTCCAAAAACAAAGAGAACCTTAAAGGGCCGTCGTTTTACAAGCATAGATGACATTAAAAGTGCATTGCTGAAAAAACTAAAGGCTACCAAAAAGATCGAGTTTGAGAAGTGTTTCGAGGATTGGAAGAAGCGCTGGCACAAGTACATAATATCTAATGGGGACTATTTTGAAGGCGACAACATCAATGTAGACGAATAAATAAATATTTTTTTCAAAAAACGAAAATTCCCGTCATTTTCTGAACACACCTCGTACGTGCGTCATTATTCTATCAGCGTGACTTTATAGGTAAACACATAATTGAAATAAAGTTATATTGCATGCAAATTTACAGACAGACTCCCTGAAATAGGAATAAAAGCTTACCGCCATTACAGAAACCCTCATGAAAAGATATGACATATAACAGACCAAATCTCAAAAATATACCTGTATAATATTTGTCACCAGTTACAAACTGAATGCTTTGCATACTCACAGCTTTTCTGCCCAATGTTTGAGAATTCTGAGAAAAATCATGTTAGTTCAGTACAGCATAGAAAAAAAAATCAAAAAATACGTTTCTATTTGCATTTAGAATGAAGGAAAAAAGTTTGAAATGTGTGCCACAAGATTTGTCTAGGAATTTTTTTAAGAAAAAATGACACCTTCTGTGGATATGCCCATATAGGTGGAAACGAATAAAGTAAAGTGTTCTTAACTGAGATCCGCAAGGGAATTAAACGAGTCTTGGTGCTGTAAAAGGCAAAGAACGTAAAAGATGAAAGGATAAAAAGAAGGTTGAGAAAAAGGAAAGAAACCATAAAAAGAGGGAAAATGCAGAAAGATCAAGAATAAAGCAGAGGAATGTAGGGACACTCCCTTGTCGCGTTTTGCTTCTTGTAATTCTTTTCTTTTCTTCTTGTCCTCACCGATGCCGACGTTTCTGCGTGTCACTTTGACGGTTTGAACAAACGAGAAAGAAGTTTTCTTAAGAGAAAAGTCAAAAGGCTTCCCCGTCGTGTAGAATCGTTTGTACGTCACTTATCGCACCCTTCGATTGTGACACTCTTTTCACAACTAAATCGTAAAAAAAGCAATTTGATCTTGAACAGAAAATACTATAGGTACACGAGGGTCGTTTGATAAGTTTGGTAAAAAAGCAAGGAAAAAAAACTTGTTTTTTTTAAAAGTTTCCCTTTATTTCTCAACATAGTCTCCTTCGAGGGCTACACACTTGGTCGAACGAGATTCCAATTTTCCCATCCCTTCAGAAAAGTAAGGTTTCTCGAGGTCAAATATAATTGAGAGGTAGAATTTGCCGAGTTGGGGTATGGCCATGACAGATTTTTTTTCTCGTATGGGTATTTAGAATCTTTTTCTCCTTTTTTTAGTACTTGGCGGCGATTCGTTACCGCGAATCTTGATGATCCATTCGAACTACTTTTACTACTTTTCTCAGTCTCACAAAGCAGTTCGAAATCTGAATAAATTATGATCATTGCCATCAGAAATCGAGGGCCATTCTTTCCATAAATTGAAGTAGCAATTTTGTACTTGGTAAAATTGAGGGGTCCGTGCGTCAGCGTAATAAATAATAACTCGCTTAATATAAATAATTCACTCGTAAGAATACATCGGAAGGAAGGATAACCACTTCGAAGGACAAGAGATTTCGAAAGTTAAATCATAACAAAAGCGGGCCTATGGCACATGGTTTTTCGACCCGCAAGTACGTCCAGTATACGATGACCCTGAACTAAATCCTAAAATCATCAGTCAGCCTCGTCTTGGGCCAAATCAAGATCAGACACGTCCGACCTTAATATGGTAGTCGTGGTCCTTAAAAATTGATCGATAATAATCATGATCGATGACCATCTCCCAACCAATTTCACACCACAAAAATTCCCCATCAGATAACTTTCAACGTTCACTCAAAGAGAGCATTATCCAAAAAAATATACCTAGTCCAGGGAATGAAGGTTTTTTTCATCATAAAAGTTTAGAATGAAAATGAAGTGTACAGTTGAGCAGTGTTGATGTCTGGGATGGAGGCCTGTATGTTGGCAGGCAGATTTCCATACACCGAACGAATTGCACAATGTTCAAAGTTGGTGAAATTATGTTTTTCGAAAAATTGGTTAATTAGTTTCCTTGAAAAGTAATTAAAACAGACAAAAACGGGCCTTTTTCTACAATGTCTAGTCAGATTTGCAAAAAATATATATATATATATATATATATAAAATTTATTATTATTATTATACCATTAAGCCAAATCCTTTCGGGGTAAGCGTAACTCGTTCGGTTCTAGTCTCGTTTCACTACTGGGGATGAAGGAATCTATATGGTAAATTTGGGTACGGGATGTTTAGGATGAGAAGGAAAAGGTTTTAGATCAATCTTACAACGTCGCTCCGACACTAGTCGCTTGATCAATCTCTCTAGCAATCAA
>JAUMHM010000087.1:8791285-8809115 GCA_032362435.1 Melikaiella ostensackeni | reverse complement strand
TTGCTCACATAACTGATGTTGGCGTCCCCACTACCGAGGCTCTTGCCTGGCTCACGAGATCTCCCGCCCCGTGTGCAACGCAAGACCCTCGGTCGTGGGGACGCCAACATCTGTTATGTGAGCAGATTTCTCAGCTCTGCCCAGACCTCTTTTAAAGCACCTGAAACTCGAATCTACATACACTCAGATACGCGCTTTACGATCCCAGCGACGAGATACGTCGTTAATACTCGGAGAAATTCAAAAAGTATCATCCAACTTTCTGATTGGTTCTTGAACTCCTTTATAAACCTATTGGTCTAGGACACGCTGCAAGGTCGAGGATTGGTTGAGTTTTGGGTGGAAAAGGGATCAATACATCCGCGCCTTTCGGCGCGGCGAAGGTAAATCTCCGCTGGGAAACGACAGACGTAACAGCTGTAGTAGGTATGTGCTTGACCTTGTACCCGACCCTTCATGTATCATCCATCCCCGCGCATGATTAATCTGCCTTATATATGTACCTATATAAGTATAATACAATACAGCTATGCAAAATTCTATTCCTTTCCAAACATAGAAGTACATGTCATGCACAGAAAACAATCTGCGACATTTATACACTCGCACAAAGTACAGCACAACTCGACCAGAGAATTGTTTCAAAAGAGCTTACAACACGATAGGGGAGAAGCTCTCCTCTAAAGACCTAGTATTCCAGAATACAGAATCAACTAGGATACTCTATGCAATTCCGGAGTTTACCGCATTAATCTAGTTCAGTGCATACGTTTGACAACAAGAACTTGAGACCTGTACTCATTTCCGGGAGCACGAATCTTATAATAATGTGTACCTTCCAATTAGCTAGGAATGAACAGGGTGTCTAGCGTTTCTCAACAAAAAAATCCCAGGACTTTTTCAAGTTTTTCAGGACAAAAAAATTAAATTGTCCAGGTACCTTTTTTTAATTATTACAATGAACTTTATTGGAAAAAATATGTATAATTCAATTTATAAAATTATTTATGAATTATAGATAAACTAAATGTCATTTTCAGTGCATAAATGGTGAGATAATTGGGCTATCTTTTTGCTTTTCAATTTCATATGACATTTTTTCAACTATTGATTATTACTTTCTGCATTTGCGGTTTCGCAATGCAACGGAAAAGAATATAATGTCCAAAATTTTAGGTTTGGGTAACGTTAGAACCATGGCTGCCATGATTCGCTCTAATGGAACCCTGGGTATCTCAACCTCAAATTTTGAACATTATATTATTTTCTAAGTAATTTAAAAATTATATAGATAGACTAAATACCAATCCACAGTCGCAAAGATAATGTTTATACTTGAAAATTAGAAAGATAGCACAAAATGCTTTCTACTTATGCACTGAAAACGATATTTCAGTGAAACAACATATAAATAATGCTTTACATTCCACCACATGATTTTTGAATTTCAAAGTGGAGTTAATTAAATTCGAATTTTCCTGTTTCGGCCTATCAATCGTTATGGATCTGAAAATTAAATTGTGCTCCTTCAAAAAATTATTATTCATCACTAATCACTACACCCACTTCTGGAAGATTCACAACTTCCTACGACCAAGAGGGAATGTTTTAGAAAACTTTGAATTTCGGATTGGGAGAAAAATTCCAACTTTCCTGTATTGGGCTATATATAAATCTCTACGGCTCTGGAAATGATTTTTTTTATTTGTAACAAGGAGATGATCTGAGTTAGGATTTCTTTATTGAAATCTTATGAACTTTCCACTAAGAGTCAATTGAATGAATATTAATTTGTCAAAACATAATTTTCCAATAGCGACCCGTATTTTAAAAAATCGACCTTTTTCAAACATTTTTTTATGGATTGAAATGTTTATTTATTAAATTCTCATGTAAAATTATGTAAATATAACATTTTCAATAAAAAATTCGCCTTTTTCTTGAATTTCCAGTAGCTGAGTTTTCAATTGAAATGGAAGAAAATTGAAAATTGAAATTTTAATAGCAAAAATCTGTGAATTCACTTGATATCTTTAAAACCGCTTGAAATTTCATTCGAATTTATTAAAATCTTTTTGAAATTTCTTGAACTCGTGATATCTTTGAAAATATTTTCAAATCCATTACGACCTTTCAAATCTGTTACGATCCGTAGATATCCCTTGAAATATTTTAACGCCTTTTGAATTTCTTTGAAAACTTTGAAATCTTTGAAATAATTTGAAATGTGTAGAAGTAATTTGGAATCCCTCGAAAATAAAATGAATTAAATTTATTCCCTAAAGTTCTCTAGAAATTCCTTAAAATTTTTAAAACATCTTAAAACCTTTGAAATACTTGGAGGTCTTACAAAATCCCTTAAATCTTGAGTTATTCTCGGAAATTCCTTGAAATCTTTGGAAATCCTATAGTTAGTTTTCTTTTGTATGGTGAGATGCAGGTAGAAAAAATTGATCGCAATAGTTTTATATAGTTTTGGAAATGCTTGCATTATAGACAACTTCAAATTAGAAAATTATAAAAGGTTTCAAATCGAATAGCATAAAATTAAAATTTTCATGATTAGATAATTTTTCTAATTTAAACCTTTGCAACTGATGAATTTATAAGTTATCAATTGTAAATCTAAGTTATTCAAACATGAATAATTCTGTATTAAAGATTTTAAAAACGTAACTACTTAAAATTTAAAAATGCTTGACTGTAGAAGAAAAGTTAAGCGATTGTCAGACTGATACATTTTCATTTTATGATTTTCAATTGCAATCGTAGTTTTAAGTAGTTTTCAATTAACCAATCAAAATTAAAAAATTTAGAGCATTTTCAAAAATTGTTGTCAAAAACTGAAAATATTGAAATCTTACTAGATTTTTGGAAACTAGGCATATTATGTAGATTATTGAAAAATAATGAATTTTTGCGATTTTTGCAAAAGTCTGAGAATTATGAATTTTTTAAGCCTCATTTAATTCAGGATCTGGCCACTTTATTTTCCAAAACCTTCTAATTTCTTTTAAGGTCAATTTTGAGTGCGATAAAGTTTCTATATGCTCAAAAAATTTCTAGGATAGGTTGCAAAGCTATTTAAAAATTACTTTTGTTGAGAATTCATTTTTATGGTTAAAAATTTAAGTATTTTGCTGATAATTCAACAAATTTGTTGAAAAGTCATCCTTTTTAGTCGGAAATTCGTCAGTTTGGGTTACAAATTTGACTATTTTTGTAGAAAATTCATATTTTTCGGGTTGAATATTCAAATGTTTTGCAGAAAATTGAAAACTGATTTGTTTTAGTTGATCATTCAACTTTTTTGTTGAAAATTCGTTTTTTTGGTTGAATTCAACTGTAATTGATTTAAAACTAAAATCTTTTTTAACTGAATTATCAACTAACATTTTTGTTGAAAATTCATATTTTCCAGTTAAAAATTCAACTGCTTTGTAGGAAATTGACCAATTTGGTTAACATTTTTTTTCTTTCTTGACTCAAAAATGTTTCTTGGTTAAAACTTCAACTATTTTGTTGAAAATTCGTCTTTTTAGTTTGAAACTTCCTGACGCGTGACGGTAGAGCAGAGAACAAGTTTAAAAACCTGTTATTCTTCAAGGGAATAAAAATTCAGAAAAAATGACCAAAATTCAAGGACTTTTTTTAGGTTTTTCCAGGTAAAAAAAAATTCAAGGACTTTTCCAAGTTTTGAAGGATTTCCAGGGCGCTACACACCCTGAATGAAATTCATGAATTATGATCCTGATTCAAATCGAGTTTTTTGGTAAAAGAATGATTGAAATTTAAAAAAAAAGTTTGAAATATGATATATCTGAGAATTCGTAGACAGTATTGATAATTTTATTTAAAAGCACAGAAGAAGAAGATACAATTTTTCCGCTGCCATATAAATTTGACAGCTGTGTAAAACAAGTGACTGCTCCAGCTTTTCCATCCGATTTATAGAATGAAAAAAAGCTCGGGATTTTTCTACGCGAAATAATGAGATAATTTCTTCACATACATAAACCACTGAAATGGTTTTACTAACTAATAAGCCTAACAAGATGGGCAGTTATTTATTTAAGCCATAAAAAACATTTTTTTGCAATCATCCAATATTAGAATCTACAGAAGACACTTCAATAATTAATATTTTTAGAAAACTACACAAATTTATAATAGATTTTGATAATTGTTTACTTTGATGACTTCTCCAAATTTTTGAGTAAATGTTTTGAACTCTTTGGAAAAACTTTTTTATAGTCCAAAAGTAAAATATTCGTCGTGGAAGACTAAAAAACATTTGCGTTTTTCTCAAAAAATACAAAAATAATCAACATTTTTTTCCGATGACTGATTTTTTACACGTTTTGGTTTTTCCACGGAATAATAATTATGTTAAAATCACTTTTATCAATTTTTTACAAAAACGTTTGTATTTTTCTGCAAAAGCACCAAAATAATCAAATAAATTTTTTTTGTCAAATCAAATTTCAGAACGAAACAATATACAAAGAAATTTATCATACTGGAAAAAACTGAATCGAACAAAGATTCCATGGATGTTAAATGTTAATAGATTTCAATAATTTTAATGAATTTCACTAATTGTTGAATAATTTTAATAAGCTCAAAATTTGTTCCAATCTGCAGGGTTGCCTATGAAAACAATTCAGATTTCTTTTAATTGAGGCATAAATGTTTTATTCAATTATCAGAAGATATCTGTTTTTGTTCAAATATTGTACGAAAAATGTTTATAGAATTGGAAAATTCCAGAAATGTGCAATTTTTTGGATTATTACCTTTTTCTATGTTAAAAAATGGAATAATCTGAACAGATTGGTTCTGAATCAACTTACAATTTAACATTTGATTAGTGTGAAATATTAGAATAGTAAAAATTCGAAAAATTGTTATAATTAACATGACAATTATATGTTAAATAAATTTTGTTTCATTGAAAAATCATAAATGTTTATGAATTTTTTTAAATTTAAAATGGTAATAATTCAAGCTGGAGAACGGGAAGGGGAAGTTCTGCCTGACACTATTCCTTTTACAGCTCGAAAAATTACCAATAATTGCTATTTTTGGCAATTTTATAACTATATTTCAAATTGACCTTGAAAATGCCATTTGCGAATATTTACGAGGTTATATTTTTAATAACCGTCTCAAAATACGTTAGTATTATGTGGTTTTAACAGAACGAGAACAGAATTAGTTATGAACGTGATTTTTACAGATTTTCAATTGTTTTAATTTTTTGAGGTTTTTTGGGGTAAATGTGGAAATTTTGGGTCTCCCTCCACTGTTATTTTGCTTTTGAACTAGAAAAAATATTTCTCAAAAGGTTTCAAACCATTGACTTCGAAATTCGGGAAACTCATCAAAACAATTACCTAGATTTTTAAAAACCCATGCAGTTTTTACACCGTAAAGTTCTACACGAAGTCAAAATAAATTTTTTAGGTAGACATTGACTCAATACGATTGAACTCTACATAAGAATATTTTGCAAAACCCAATTTCATGATTGATTATCTTTTTAATTTTAAAAACTCTGCATGAATAAATTCTACATCACAAAACTCACAAAGTAATTTATTGAAAACGTATTGTTGTTTGTAGAGTTTTTCTGTGTGAAATTTACTTGTGCAAAGATTTTAAATTTAAAATGATATGAAATCATTACATTGGCCTGTGTAGAATGGAAAAAAATATTAACTATTTAATTATCTTGCATAGAGTTTCTTCGTGCAGAATTTTACTGTATAGAGTTTATTTAAATTAAAAAATTCAATTTGTAACTTTGTGCAAAATTTTGCGGTATAGGAATTGTGAAATATTTAAACTGAAATAAATACGTGCAAGGTTTTGCCGTATAGAATTAATCGTGTAGGGTTTTGCTGTGCAGAGTTTATTTGTGTAGAATCGCTACCGTACCGTTTTCACATAAATTTGTGGTTTGTAATTTATTTTTAAAAATCCCTAGGACTAATTTAGACCTCTGAGGAACAGAAATAATTTATAATAATGATAAATAATTCATGAAGATTAGTATCGTTACAATAGAAACTAGAAAAATGAATTCAGAAAAGGGTTCTGTAGAAATAGCAAAAAATTTGGTTTGAATATTATTTTTGATTTTGAACGATTTTGAACTTGACGATTCTACCTACCCTAACAAGACTGTGACGTCAAACTAAATTACTCTATTGTGATTAGAAACACCACTCTCTAAATCTGAACTAGTACAGTTTTCTACTAATTCAGATTTAGAGAGCTCATTCAATCGCGGTTTTTTTTCCTGGATAAAAGAAAATGGTAATAAATGTGGAAGATCTTTAGAATTCTTTATTAAAGATGTTAACAAAATTTATATTGTAGGGAGATGGTGGGACCTGATGATGAAAATAATGACAGAGAAGAAGGAGAGATGATTCAGCACAGTAAAAATAGCAGCGTAAATGCGGATTCATCCGAAAACGACGAAATCCTTGTTGAAAGAAATGTTGATAACGATCAGGATAGCAGCGTTAATTCGAATTCATTCTAAAACGAAGAAAAAACGACGACGAAAACGACGAAGTCCTTACTGGAAGAGATCATAACGATGCTAATGCGTATCATCCGCTATACCGAGGTGCTCCGTTGACTGTTTTGGATAGTATGCTACTAATTTTAACCATTCTATTAAATCACAACGTTACAATGACATGTCTTGCAGATATTATAGTCATTATAAATTTTCACTGCTTAAGAGAAGGTTTACAGAGAAATAGTTTATACAAATTTTAAAAGTTTTTTTCTATTGGCAAAACGGAAATGAAAAAGCATTATTATAATGCAACCTGCATCCGAGAATTAAGGTCAATTCTTGATATCTGTCCCTCTTGTCCAAAGAGGAAGAATTCTTACTTTGTACAATTACCGTTTCTTGGAAAGTTTCAGGAAATGTACAGAAGAAATGATTTTTACAGTAATTTACAGCATCGATTTCACAGCCCAATGAATCCACCGGGCGTCATAACAGATCTTTATGACGGTTGTTTGTATCAAGAATGGTTTAATAATGGATTTCTCTCAAATCCGAATGATATTTCTTCAAGTTGATACACAGGTGATGTAGCAATATTTAAGTCTTGAAAAATTAGCGCCTGGCCCATTTATTTTACCGTCAATGAATTACCCTTTGCGAATAGGAAAAAAAGGGAAAATACAATACTCGCTGGATTATGGTATGGTGACAAAAATCTTAATATGAATAGATTTTTTTATACATTTCGTTCAAGCCTAAAAAAGCTTGCTGATGGCATCAAAGTAGATATTCCTGGGGACAATTATGATATTAAAATTACTGTAAGAGAAATTTTATTAATGGGTACTTGTGATTTGCCAGCTAGGTGTGATTGATTGAATTTTATCCAATTTAACGGTAATTGCGGTTGCTCATTTTGCTTATGTAAAGGCACGAATATTCCTACATCAGAAGGCGACCATGTTCATGTAAACCCACATGAAAATCAACTAGTATTGAGAACATCAGAGGCTTCCACAGGATATTCTCACTTAGGTACTGCAGATAAACCTGAAATGGGCGTAAAAGGCCCTACAGCTCTTTCATCAATAATGCCAGATTTGATTATGGGTATAGCGATTGACCGTATGCATAGCATTGAGGGTGGTGTTGTCAAAAAATTGTTGGCTTTACTATTTAATGTTGAAAACCGTCATCTACCATTTTCAATATATGCGTTTGTCGATGTTATTAACGGCCGATTAATTTCAATAAAGCCTCCAAAATTCGTTCATAGGATGCCACGCTCTGTTGCCGATTTAGTACATTAGAAAGTTTCTGAATTAAAAATGTGGTTTTTTTTATTATTCGTTGCCAGTTCTTCAAAGTATATTCCGACAAGACTATTTTGACCACTATCTACTCTTAGTAATAGCAATATATATTCTGAGCTCTGACCTAATTACACCTCGTAGCATCGACATAGCTCGAAGTTTTTCACATAAATATGTCAAGGAATTTGAAACATGACATGGACTTCAATTCTATTCGATTAATATGCACCAATTATTACGTCTTCTCGACATTGTTCAAAGACATGGGCCATTTTCGACGCATTCTTGTTTTGAATATGAAGATTTAAATGGTAAACTCCTCAGGCTTATCCATGGTACTTCTCAGATCG
Source organism: Melikaiella ostensackeni (assembly GCA_032362435.1). Lineage (NCBI taxonomy): Eukaryota > Metazoa > Arthropoda > Insecta > Hymenoptera > Cynipidae > Melikaiella > Melikaiella ostensackeni. The sequence continues at coordinate 8,800,917 of JAUMHM010000087.1, read as the reverse complement.
ATGAGCAGATAGCAAAATCCCAAAATCAGTTCATCCTGATGGCGATATCAAAAATTTTTGTCAAAAAAAAAGACAGGTTAAAATCATTGAGCTTATCAGGCAATATACTACAAATTAGCAAAAAATTGATAGATAAATGTAGTGCACCATTTTTAATATTTTTACAAGTGCAGAATTTTCCGTAAGACTGACCCATTTCCAGCACGTTTAGAGCTAAGATTATGGAATATTCCATAACCTTAGCCTACTCTATTAGATTCGTCTTCTCAATCCTCTATTTCAATATTTTTGAAAAGATAGAATCTACATCTTATCTTTTCAAATATTTGAAACAGAATAAAAATAATGAATAAGAAACGTTTTGGAAAATCTATCAAATTTTTCAGAATCATGACTTTGATCCTATGACTCTCGCATACAAGATTGCCAAGAATAATAGAATTTCTAACCAGGGGGTCGAACTCTTCGATTTCGGTGCTAATGATGAACGCTGGATTTTTTTTTCATTGGCCTCGAGACAGGAATACAAAGACGAAGAAAAAAATAATAACACCTTCCTAGATCCTTGAAGCCAGTATTTTCTGACGTTGAAAATGTCTCATTTATGCTCTGAAAAACTGATTATTGTGCGAAATTATGGGACGGAAAATCGAATTACGCGTTGAAAAAAAATTAAGAGATAGGATGCATTTTTCAACTCTAGGAAATAGTAAAAAAATGCTCAAAATGAGAAGAATGTAGGTACAAGTTACTGGAGTAAAAAATGCAAAACTTATTCGAATCATTTGCGCCGAGCAAAAAAAAAGTTGTGGTTTGGCACCCAAAAGAAAAAAAAAATAGTTAATGCTTTCTGTTTAGTTTTTGCATTTAAAATTTAGTATTAAAAAAAATGGGAAAAATTGTTGTGCACGATGCAATTTTTTGAAAACGTAAAAAACCACGTTTTTTAATGTAGTTAATTGCAAATTTTCAAATAAAAGTTGTACATGCCAAATTTGAAATATCTTCAGTTTGAATCGAAAATTATAACATTATAACTTGCTCAAAAAATTTTGTTTTCGATTTTGTATAGTTTTTCACTATGAAAACTTTACTTACAAAAAATTAGCCACAATGTTTCCGCCCGTAGGGAAATCTTTTTCAACTTTCAAATTCAAAAATCAAATAGAAGACATTAACCGATTCCAGCAACTTTGATTGTACTTCTTTTGAATGCCAAAACACGACTTTTTTCAAGTATCTCTTAAAAACCCTACGAAAAAGGTAAATTAAAAAACTGTGCGAAGTTCAAAATGCAAATTAAAATTTTTTTTTTTTAATAGTCAAAATGAGTTAAAAATGTTATACTTCATATGCACTGTTGAATTTTAACATGTAAATATTAGACAATACATTTTTTGCAACTTTTTACATGTATATTTGGCCAAAAATACGAAATTATGCGATAATACGTGAAAATTCCTAAATTATCTGACGAAAATAAAATTATTCGTTTTGATGCGACGTTAAATTGAATATATTTAGCATGTAAACTTTATATAACATGAAAGTTCTGAGTTATACTGGATTTTGAAACAAGCGATTATGCACTTCTCATAAACTAGAGGTCCTTTTAAATCTTCAATATTAAAAAAGAAAATTAAACAAGAGAGAAAGAATAATCTGTCTTTGCAAAAGATAAACCCTGATTTCAAAATTAATCTCCATCAATTCTTTGATAATAAATTTCATGATATCGAATTTCACAAAAAACAATATAATATTTTTAAAAACTGTTTGAGACTTCATAATATTTTCTTTCAAAAAAAAAAGAGAAAATCGCCATTCGCCAGCCATATAAGAATGGAAAATTTCAAATATGAACATTCAACTTCAGAATTCGTCCCTTTTTCGTAGCCGGAAGCTCTATATAGACTCAAATGAAGTCAACATTTTCACCGAGCACGTGTTAAAAAAGAAGACAAGAATTTTTTCCTGACTAGACACTTTATCCGGGAAGGTCTCCAATATACGAAGATTAAAATGGGAGTCGCATCTGGAGGAAAGTTATCGTTATCACATTTGGCGATCACCCAAATGGAAAGAGGCTTCAAAATACGATTCGTGGATCATAATTTGATTCGTATGGGACGTGGTTGAATGTTTCAATTCACATCTTCTCACTCGCAGTGAAATTTCACTATTTTACTGGAATATTACGTCAAAGAGTACCCTTTTCATTTGTTCATACAGCTCTGAATTAATAATGCTTTTCATTAAAGGAAACGCGTAACGAGGATAAGTCAGAAAGGGCGGAACTTCAGACACAAGAGCCAATATTTGCACCGTCTATCAACAAACTCTAGGTTTTTATGGAAGGTCAATTTAAAAGCTTTCGAGTTGAAAAACTCGAGTAAAAGCCTTTAAATTCAACCCCGAAGACCATTGGTGTGAAATTTGTTACATCTCATCTTGAATAGTGAAAATTTTTGCAAAAAAGGGGTTAGAAACGTTCAAATCTCCCCCCCCCCTCAAACCTCCTCTCGCATTGCCCCTCCTTGCCCTTCATTACCCCTCTTTATCCCCTCATTATCATCGAAACCATCAGGGTTTTTGTCCGGGACTACGAAACACTAAGAAGTGAAAAAGTTACCTATTAAAACACAAAAAAGTGACCAAAACTGATTGATTTCTAACCCAAAAAGTGACTAATGTGCATTAGGAATGTAATTCATGTTTTTTTCAATTCAAAATAATTCAAAAGAATTCCATGAAATTTATAGGAATGCCAGGTGAATTTCAACGAATACAGGATAAATTCAAAAGAATTCAAAACAATTCAAGTTAAATTCAGAAGGATTCAAATGAATTGGAAAAAATCCCCCAAGAAATCCATTGATTTCAATAAACGAATTCAAAAGAATTTGATAAAATATCTAAGAACTTAAGGTAAGTTTGAAAGACTTCAGGATGAATTTAAAAAAAATTTTAATTCAAAAAAATCCATTGGATTGAGTAGAATTGAGTGAATTTAGAATAATTTAAGTAAATTAAACAAATTTAAAATGATTCCAAATGATTGAAAAGAATTCTGGATAAATTGATAAAAATTCAGTGTGAATTCAAAATACATTTAAGTGAATTGTAAAAAATATTTAAAAATCTCTTCAAATTTTCACGGAGGAAAAAGTGTCTGCTAATCTTACAGAAGATAACAGCATACATTTTCTTGTGATGTTTAAAGAAAATTCTGTGAGATTTGCAGAATTTCCTGTATGATTTACTGAAAATTTATGCAAGATTATCCGAAAAATTCTGTAAGATTTACAGAAAATATCCGTAACGTTGTAAGCTACCTAAAAATTCTGTGAAGATTACAGAAAATTCTATAAGCTCTACAGAAAAGCTATGCTGTCACTGTTTTAACATAGGACCTCTGTAACATTAAGAGATTTTTTCTGCGTGTTTGAAATCCCACCAAATCCCTCAATTCTTGTGAATGAATTCTTTGAAATCCATTAAAAGTAACATAATCCTGCGGCATTCTGAGAAATCTGATAATTCTTAAAGTACCCTAAAATATTTCAAACAGTTTGAAATATTTTTAAATCCCTCGTCAATTTTTTCAACTCTTGAAAATTCTTTGAAATCCTTTCAAATTATTAAAATCAAATGAAAATTCCTTGGAATCTTTTTAAATACCCTAAAACGTTACAGATCCTAGAAAATCGTTCTATACCTTCCAAAATTCTAGGAAATACTTTAAAAGCCCACAAAAATTGTTTTAAATCTCTTAAAATTATTAAAATCCTCGGAAAATCTCTTGGAATCTTTTGAAATATCCTCAAACCTTATAGTTCATATAAAATCGTTCCATATCTTCCGAAATCCTAGGAAATCTTTTAAAACCCCATTAAATTTGTTTGAATCCCTTAAAATCATTAAAATCTTTGGTAATTCCTTGAAATTTATTAAATCCCTTGAAAATCCCTTGGAATTTTGAAAAATACCCTAAAATCTTTAAAATTCTTTGAAATCCTTTCAAATTATTGAAATCAACTGAAAATTTCTTGGAATCTTTTTAAATACCCTAAAACCTTATAGATCCTACAAATTAGTTCAATATTTTCCTTCAAAGTTATATTGACTTTATACGAAAAAGTGACTAAAAAGTGATTTGAGAAAAAAGTGAATAAAGTGACTTAAGTGATCGTGTGTCACTTTTGCAGTCATGTAGTGAATATAATTCTGAACTAAGTTTTTTAGCTCGTAAAAAAAAATTTTTGAAATTCAGCGCGGACATGAACCCATTAAGCACAGATACGAACCCTTTTAACACGGATGGTCGGTAACCGGAATCTGCGATTATAAAATACCCATCCTTCTACTTTTACTGAATTTGAAAGGTTTTAGACATCAATTTGTAAGCTTTTAGCCTTAAAGTAGCAACATTTAGACTAAATATCACGAGTCAATTTTTGACCTGTCATTCATACTCCTGAATTCTTTCATCTATTCCAACCAAAACTAACTTAGCGTAATTCGATCAAAGAATTTTGCGAGGTCATCCCGAGAAATTGATAACCATCGGGCAAGTTTGCAGTGTCAGCGAACACGATAGATTCCGAGAGTTCCTCATTTTCCTTCATCATCAGGAACAAGGAACAAATCGTGTGAAATAATCCGAGGGAAAGACCTGACTAAACCTGATTCAAGATTATCCCTCGATCAACATTTTTCAAGTCAAGGGTAACAAATAGAATCTGGTTTGATTGTATCTTTAACACTGTTAGGTGTAGGGTCAATTAGGTTCCAAATAAATGAGGGACCAGATGCAATATTTTTCGCCTGGAAGTAAATAGTTTCGCCTGACTGAGACAATCTCAAAATGAAAAATATACAAAATTTTACAGTTCTAAAGGATAAGTCATCAAAGACAAAGGTAATTCAATTTTTAAATTTCAATATCGAGTTGATTCAAAATTAGAACATTTAAAATTGAATAACTTTACATTTAGGGCAATCAAAATTCGACATATTGAAAAAGAAGCACTGCAAATTGTTCAACTACAGGAAGACTCTCAATTTAAAATTGTACAAGATTAAGCAATTTTAAATTATTCAATTTTGAAGTGATTTTGTTTAATTATTAAGCCTTTCAGTTTAAAAATATAAAATTTTTAACGAATTAAATTTGAAACCAGACAGCTTTTAATGGTTCAATTAAAAATTGTGCAACTTGAAGCGCTTCAATTTGAAATTGTCTCTTTCTCGAAATTTTAATCTATGTCTGTCCGATTTTGAACGTAGTGAATGTATAAAAGTTCAAATGTAATTTGTACACGGCACAATTGTGAACAAATAGAATTTGAAACAAAAGATGCTGAATTTTCCTATCTACAAACTGTTTTGATCTGAACGCTCTCTATTTAAAATTGTTCCTTCCAATTTGAAATAAAATTTTATCATTTTGAAAGATTCCATTCTAAATTATTCAATTTCCCACGCGACTAGTTTAAACTTGTCCAACTTATAAAGTACAAAACTGACGTTCTTACATTTTCAACGATTTTAATTTAAAATTATTTACCAATGAAGAATTTTAATTCAAAATGGTTCAATAACGAATTGGCTGAAATTTTCAACTTTACAAAAAACGAACAAAGCAAACAAAATTTTCGTGCGCGAGCCCTAAAATTTTATTGATGGAAATGGCTCCATTTAATGTCCGAATTTCTCCAAAAAAGTTTCATTCCCCTAGCACTTCCGGAAAACACCCCAATTCAACCCCTAAGAATGGAAAATATCATAAAAAATGACCTAACCTCCAGACCCAAAGGTTTACTGTTGATAATAGAATGATTTGGTAAAAAAAATAATCCCAAAAAGATAACAACCCCTACCTCTTCCGCAACACACCCCGATTCAACCCCTAAGAATGAAAAAATCGTAAAAAATGTCATAACCTCTAGACCTGAAGGTTTACTGTTGATAATCGCAGACCTCACAGTCCCTATGGGATAGAAAATAGGGTACAAAGGGTACTTTTTTCATGCTTGTAGGGTACTTTTTTACGCTTAAAGGGTACCCTTTTTTACAAAAATGGGATATGGTAACGATGTTATTAAAGGCAGTCGATTTTCCATAGGTATAGGTGGTCATTTTTCTGTTTTTTTTTAAATTAATTTTTTAGCTTCCTTTGCAAAATCCTTCAAATTAATCAGCTTTCAAAAAAAGAAACATGGTGTCTACTAATTTTCGCCCTCCAAATTCTCGATTATTTGTCGGTTTTTTCCCGGTTGTAAGTATCAAATCTCCTCTTACTAAAAGCACGAATAAAACGCAACTAACATAAGGTCTTGTTATGTGTAATTTTATGCATTGCGATATCTTATTAAATTTAAGCAAAATATTATTTTTGTAATTTACAGGTTTCAAATATTTCAAAAGATTTTAGAAGATTTGAAAGATTTCAAAGAAATTTAAAAAAGATTTCAAAAGATTTCAGAAGATTTCCAAGATTCCGCAGACTTCAAAAGATGTCAAACATTTCAAAGAAATTTACAAAGTCTTCGGAAGATTTCAAAATATTTCAAAATTTTTGAAATCATTTCTCAAAGATTTTTTAAGATTTCAGAAGATTTTAAAAGATTGCAATATATTTCCCAAAGATTTGTAAAGATTTTAAAGATTTCAAAAGATTGTAAATCATTTCACGGAGGTTTCAAAAAATTTCGAGGATTTCAATAGTTTTTAAATCATTTCGCAAGGATTTAAAAAAATTGCAGGAGATTTCAAAATAATATACATTAAATTATTTATATTAAACATTTATATTTCCAGAAAGATTGCAAAGGTTCCAAAAGTATTCAAAGATTTCAAACACTTCAAAGAAATTGTGAAAGACAAAGATTTCAAATGATCAAATCCCCCTTTTATATATTCTGTGTTAAATGATTATATCAATATTGAAGAGTTATTACAGAAAACTATCTTTAATCTTTTATTATGACAGTTCGATTATAACTACATGAGTTTATAACACGGTTAATGTAAAATTCACTTAGTACTAAAATAAACAATTTTTATCATGGTTTTTGTAATCACTCTTCAATAATTAATCGCTAATATCAAAGAAGTTCAAAATCATATCTCAGAATTTTTTCCCAATTAGAATACCAAAAATAATTAACCAAAGGTATATTTATAAACAATAACAACCGAAATGTTAACTAAATCTACGCAGATAATAAAGAGATCGAACAATTTAATTGCATTCATTTTCACTGACCCTAAAATACAATTTTCATCAAAAATCTTAAGCGAGTAATACAATAACTTGATTCAGCAAAACTCCAATTCAACCAATCTGGATTTAATAGCCGAAAATAATCTACAAGGTTGTTTAAAAAATATCAATAATAAATATGTTCTAATTTGGAAAATACAACATAAAGTTTATTTTAAGAAATCGATGTTTTAAAAAACATTCAAAAGATTGTTGAAAGATTCAAAGAAAGCTCTGCGCAACAAAGCAGAATTTCACAATAATTAATTATTAATTATTATATCTTTTAGATAATACCATTTGTTCAGAGCTTAAACATTGTTCTTGATTGTTATAAAATTTTTCAAATGTTATAATTTCTGAATACTTTTTTTATCATATTTATAATAATTCTTTAATTTATTGGTCTTGTTATCACGACTGATAAAAAATGTCACATTTTCGAAAACTTTAAATGTGATTCCCGATTTTAATTTGTATTCCCGGTTAATTCCCGGCTATATCCCGGTTTTCTGGTTTTCCTGGTTAGTAAACAACCTGAAAGAAAAATAGATAAAGAGGATAACTTAAAAACTATCATTTTTGAGTTTATCTATTTTTAATTCTTTCAACTTTTATTGATTTCTTTTCTACTGCACTCCTATCCAGTTTTATTTACATAGGCATGTCAATTTTTTCTAACGTATTCTATCAGTAAAACGTTTTCAAGTATTTAAAAGATTTTTCCAAAATGATTACTTGAAAAACGTGCTGCCTCTTTGTTTGTGTTTCCTTAGGACTTGACAATTGATATCTGAGGTATTTTTATCCGCAGAAAGGCCTCAAATAACGGAAAAAATTCTCTAGTCATTTTGAAAGTAGTTTTCAAATTTTTTGTTAAAGGACAGTAGTCTGTCAAATATGAAAATATCTCTTATGAATCAATATAAATACAATATAAAAATCTGTAAAATTTGAAGAAACTTTTTGGACCTACAAAAACATTTTAAAAAACTGGAATCCACAATAATATAAGAATTATAAAATTTAAAAATATCAATTATTATCCTCAATGCACGAGTCAATATATTAATTCTGGTAATTTTACACATGATTTTTGAATTTATTTTGGAACCCGCAATAATTCTGTGTCTTTTTTATCAGGAATTTCAGTTTGAGTCTCAATTTGAAGTTGCTAAACTTTGAATGTCTTCATTTAAACTTGCTTATTAAGTTCGAATATTCCAATCTAAAATTATTTAATTCTCAATATTTTCTATTCAAAATTTTTAAATTTTAAACACTTTCAATTTCAAATTATTAAGTTAAGACCGCTTCAAGTTTCAAATTACCAAAACATTAAGACTCAATTTGAAGTGGTACCATCTGAAACAATTTAAATTTAAAATCATCTTTTGATATTTGAATTTAAAACTGTTTAAGCATTAGGGCTTTTACTTTGAAACAGTACAATTCAAAACGATTTACATTTAGGCGCTTCAGCTTCATTAAAAATTTAAAAAAACTTGGACTATTGTCTGAAAATACGGTACTATAGGAACAAATCTCAAAAATAGGGGACTTTAGGGACCACAGCTGAATATAGGGTACAATAGGGGACATAGGTACCGGTCTGTGAGGCCTGTAATAAAATCATTTGGTGCAGAAATGATGCCGAAAAAATATCAATCCCTCACCTCTTCCGGAGCACACCCCAATTCAACCCCTAAGAATTGAAAATATCATAAATAATGATCTAACCTCTAGACCTAAAGGTTTACTGTTGATGATAGGATGCAGAAAAAAAAAGAATGATGCAGAAACGGTATCACCTCCCAGCACTTCCGGAACACATTCCCATTCAACCCCTAAGAATGGGAAAAATCATTAAAAATGACCTAACCTCCGGACCTAAAATTTTACTGTTGATAATAGAATGATTTGGTGTTTCAATAATGCGGATTAAGGTATCAACCCCCACCACCTCTTCCGGAATACACTACAACTCAACCCCCATTTTCTACCCCTAAGATATGAAAAAATCGAGGAAAAAAAATTAAAAAATGGCTCAACTTCTGGACCACAAATGTTATGTCTCAAAAAGGTTGACTTTGATGTCCCAAGATACCCAAAAAAGTTTCATTCCCCTAGCTCAACCTGAACATTCCCGTTTTCTAGTCTTCAGATAATGAAAATTCTAAAAAAATCAAAGACATGACCAAACTTACGGAACTGAAATTTTATGGTTAAAAATAGTTACATTTGATATCCAAAGATACCCAACAAAGTTTCATTCCCCTAGCTCAACTTGAACATTCCCGTTTTCTAGTCTTCAGATAATGAAAATTCTAAAAAAATCAAAGACATGACCAAACTTACGGAACTG
>JAUMHM010000087.1:8730811-8751153 GCA_032362435.1 Melikaiella ostensackeni | reverse complement strand
TGTAACCCGCGGAACCCACCCCTAATGATAAACGATTTTTCAAAATTGGAAAAATCCACAAAAACGCTCAGAAGTTATAACTTTCTTAGTGTTTCTGTATTCTGGAAAGTTGTCCCTTTTGCTTCCTTGAAGAATGGTGGTGGTTAGAAACCCCACTGTAACCCGCGGAACCCACCCCTAATGATAAACGATTTTTCAAAATTGGAAAAATCCACAAAAACGCTCAGAAGTTAATACTTTCTTAGTGTTTTTGTATTCTGGAAAGTTCTCCTTTTTGCTTCCTTGAAGAATGGTGGTGGTAAGAAACCCCACTGTAACCCGCGGAACCCACCCCCAATGATAAACGATTTTTCAAAATTGGAAAAATCCACAAAAACGCTCAGAAGTTAATACTCTCTTAGTAATTCTACATTTTGAAAAATTCGCCGTTTTGGTTGTCCGAAGAATGGTGATGGTAAGAAACTCCGCTGTAACACGCGGAACCCACCCCTAATTAGTAAGTTCCAAAAATAAAAAAAACGACTACGCAAGCAGGAAGTTAATAACTTTAGTGTCATTTATAGCCTTAAAAATTTATTTAAGTAATTCTCCGAAGAATAATGGTGGTGAGAAACCCCGCTGTAACTCGCGAAACCCACCCCTAATAATAAACGATTTTTCAAAATTAGAAAAATCAACAAAAGCGCTCAGAAGTTAATACTTTCTTAGTGATTCTACATTTTGGAAAATTCGCCATTTTGGTTCTCCGAAGAATGGTGATGGTAAGAAACCCCACTGTAACATGTGGAACCCATCACTAATGATAAACGATTTTTCCAAATTCGAAAAATCCACAAAAACGCTCAGAAGTTAACACTTTCTTAGTGATTCAGGATCTTGGAAAATTCTCCCTTTTGTTTCTTCGAAGAATGGTGATGGTAAGAAACTCCGCTGTAACCAGCGGAACCCACCCCTAATTAATAAGTTCCACGAATAAAAAAAAACGACCAAAAAGCAGGAAGTTAATAACTTTAGTATTATTTCATAGCCTAGAAAATTCATAAAAATAATCCCTCCAAGAATGATCGTGGTGAGAAACCCTGCTGTAACCTGCGAAACCCACCCCTAATGATAAACGATTTTTAAAAATTCTGAAAATCCACAAAAACGCTCAGAAGTTAACACTTTCTTTGTGATTCTATACTTTGGGAAATTCTCCTTTTTGCTTCCTCGAAAAATAATGGTGGTAAAAAGTCCCGCTGTAACCCGCGAAACCCACCACTAATGATAAACGATTTTTTCAAATTCGAAAAATCCACAAAAACGCTCAGGAGTTAATACTTTCTTAGTGATTCAGTATCTTGGACAATTCTCCCTTTTGCTTCCCCGAAGAATGGTGGTGGTAAGAAACCCCGCTGTAACGAGCGGAACCCACCCCTTATTAATAGGTTCCACAAATAAAAAAAACGACCAAAGAAGCAGGAAGTTAATAACTTTAGTGTTATTTCATAGCCTAGAAAATTCATAAAAATAATCCCTCCAAGAATGATCGTGGTGAGAAACCCCGCTGTAACCTGCGAAACCCACCCCTAATGATAAACGGTTTTTAAAAATTCTGAAAATCCACAAAAACGCTCAGAAGTTAATACTTTCTTAGTGATTCTATATTTTGGGGAATTCTCCCTTTTGCTTCCCCGGCAAATGATAGTGGCAGGAAACCCCGACTGTTACCCGCGAAACCGACCCCCAATTAATAAGTTCCAAAAATTTAAAAAACGACCAAAGAAGCAGAAAGTTGATAACTTTAGTGATATTTTATAGCCTAGAAAATTCATAAAAATAATCCCACGAAGAATGATGGTGGTGAGAAACCCCGCTGTGAACGTATCATTCTTCATGTTGAGGACAATGAAAAACTTATCACGCAGGCGGGGGGGGTTTAAATACTTGAAAGATGTATTACGCATTTTGCGAATGGCTTCTGTACGGAAATCTCTTTAGGAGTGGTATCTCACCCTCAAAATTAAAAACATGGCGATATTTTTGCATGGAATGTATTTTTAGGTTGCCGCAACCAATTACAGCGAAAAAAACTTTCGTTTTAGAGAAAAAAATTTTATCATTCTTTTGAACGTTCAGAACTTTGTGGTCATCATTAAAGACAGTATTCGATTTTGAATTCTATTTGAATTTAATTTTTTGATTTAAATTAGACGCTCTTAAAATAGAAAAATTCTAATTTTCTTTCGATTTTCCACATTTCATTTCGAGATTCTTCAAGTATTTAATTGTTTTCATTTATATGTGATGAGAAATTTGAAATTTTCAACTTTTAGTAAAGTTTGTATATGCATAATGAAAACTAGAATTATGTAGATTCTTCAACATAATTGACGACAAGGAAGTCGTCAAAATTTGAAAAATTATTCTAGTCAGAAAATAAATTTTAAACGATGCTAAAATTATTATAAAATCATATCAACATTATTAAATTTAAAAAAATATTTACGCTTGTAATTGTAAAATTAGCATAAATCGAGGTGACATAAATAAAGTAGAAGATAATGAAGATAAGCCCGGAAATGATACGGAAACAAAATTTTCAGCAACATTTTCAGGTTTTTATCACGTGTTTTTTAACACGTTTTGCATCGTTCATACTCATTTATCTCACGTGTTAAGCGAACTTTTTTCTCAAAACTGCGTACGTGGCTAACATTTTATTTGAATTAGCTGGCATTTTTCATAGCCAACTTAACCAACCTTTTAGCAGTAAAACGAGGAAAAAACGCCGAGAAAGCTGGTTGGTCGCAATATCGATTTTTCAACCTTTGAAACGATAATCGTTTCAAAGAGAAAGCACGCGTTTAAACTGTTGTCGATAAAGTTTGGTACTTTGAATTGCAAATTTAAAAGCACAAGTGAAGTAATTTATCTCATTGTCAGAAATTGTTTTCTTGTTTTAATTTCAACTCTCGAGATCCACTTCTTATAAGGTACAGCCTGTGTTTAATTTTAATCTTTAATTCTAAATTTTAATTTCATTTCTTAACATTCATTCATTTTACTTTCCAATTCTAATCAGAAATATTTTTTATTCACTGAAGAGTAAATAATTTACTAAAACATTCATTCACACATATAGCTGCTATTTAAATTGCTGAAAAAAACCTTGAGTTTTTTTAATTACATACTTAAGCAGAGGAAAATGGAATGAAAACGCGATTTTTAAATAAATGAGTGAAAGTCCTAAAGACTGAGAAACGTTAAAAACTTAAATTAGTTTTCAAGGGTTATGGTTATGATTATGAGGGTCCTCTTTGAAAACCAGCTAAACTAATTATATGGCTCTTGCATGCGGATCTTGAAATCAAATAAAAATGAAAAACCTGGCTGAACTAATTATAAACGACCAGTGTCTCTACTCTTTGTCATAAATGGCAAAAACCACTTGTGCTGCTCATATTTGTTTTTAAGTGTTTTTAAAAAACGAGAAAACCTCAAGTTTTTAAATAATTTTTATTTATATTCAAATAAGGATCATTCCTCTTACTCAGTCTTTCATAATGTTCACATTAGACTTAATTTTTCTCGAAATTTATAATTCACTTGCAATTTTTTAAAAAAAAAAAAAAAAAACAATAAAATTTACAATACAATTCACCATTCTTGCTCGTTGTGCAAAATTTCGCATCGATCTACAACGTGAATTATTAAAGTCAGTGGGGATTGATATGACCTCTGTCAATACTACAACGAATGGCAGTCATTTATTGAAAATGATAGTCTGCATAGAAAATTTTGAATCAAAAATTTAAGAAGGCAGAAAAGTAAAGCAGTATTTGTAAAAAGCGACTTATTTCAAAAAGCGAGAAAAAATGTACCAAAAGGAAAATAAATTTGGTAAATAAAATTAAGAATTTAAATCAGCAATTGGAATCGACAATTAAAATTTCAACATAAGGAATATAACCTAAGCATGCTACCAGCTTAGTCACGCTTTCAGCAAATAAAAATTTTTCTTACTATACTGCATTAAAAAAAAAAACTTTGGTTTGTTTATTTAAAACAGAACGTTTAATCTCAAGTATTACTTCAAGTTTTCATAATTAAAGGTCGTGGAAGCGCTAAGTTTCAAATATTATTAGAAGTGCTACTTTTTGAATACTTCACAGGTGAAATTGATAATTTTTTAAGCGTTTCGATAGGAAAGAAAACTTGAAAAATATCGATGTATTTACATGATTGGGAGAAAGTATCAAAATTTTATGAATTAAAAAGTGAAAACAAGAGCAAAAAGGGGAAAATATCGACAAGGTCAGCCTAAATGAGAACTCGAGAAACGAGAGTGACTTTCCATCGGTTTTCCAGGCCGACGAAGGTCGCGACCGAAATTCAGAAAATGAGAAAACGCCTTTGTCTTGTTCGGCATTTATCATTCGCGCCAACGACTCCCCCAACCCTATTTTTTTCGACATACTGAGTCAGACTATCTTTAAACTTTCTATTCTGTCGTGGTCTTCATACCCTCTCAACACATAATCTCTCTTAGTCTTTTACTAGAAAAAAATTTTCAAAAATAAACCCATTGCAAATTCAACTTATTACACAATTTTGAATTTAAGCCGTTCAAAATTGAATTGTTTTCAGTTAAAAGCTTTAAAAATTGTATTATTTAAAATTAGTTACGCATTTAAGATAGGAAGTTGTAAGCCTCCAATTTCTTAGACTCACTCTTTAAAACGTTTGAAAACGAAAATTTTCAAATTCAAGTAGTAAAATTATTCAATTTCTAATAAAATAATTGTACCTTATCGATACTTTTCGAAACTAAAAGATTTCTAGTTAAAACCCTCGAAATTCAGCAGTTTTTAATTTTAAATTAATTGTATTAGATCCAAGATTGGAAAAGCTTTCAAACCAATTTTATTTGAAAGTAAAACTGTTGAATTAAGGGCATTTCATACTTAGTTACACACCATACAAGAAATATCAGTTTCCCCGTGTTTTTCTCGCAATAATAAATATTTTTTGCTGAAACTTTGACAAATGGTAATGAATATGAAAACGGACGTCTAAAGACTATTATTTTTTTGAAAAATGAAAAAAATTTTCATTTGTTTCACCAACCTCACATTTTGTGAATTTTTCAAGAAAATTAATAATCTACAGGCGACCGTTTTCATGTTCTTCACCATTTGTCAAAGTTTCAGCGGAAAACATTGTATTCATGTGGAGAAAAAACCGGGAGAACTCATATGGCCCATATGGTAAGGGGCCGTCCATAAACTACGTTACCAATTTTGGGCTATTTTTACCCCCTTCCGCCCCCCCCTCGTTTACAATCGTAGTTTAGTCTTTACCCCCCCCCCCCCCCAAAAAAAAAAGAAAGTAACGTAGCCGTTGGTTAAACACGGACTTGATGTTTATGCTGCGTTTTTTTTCGTTTCTAGTGAGTTTAGTTGCCAATATGCTTAGGTGACGAGAAAAGATTTTCTACGAAAAGAAATGAATTTTCAACCATAAAGACGATTTTTTCGAAGACAGTTGAATTTCAAAAAAAAAATTAATTTTTAACCAAAAATATGAATTTTCTACGAAGAAAAATGACTTTTTTCCAATAAAAAGTGAATTTTTAACCCACAAGGATAAATTTTCAACAAAGAAGATTATTTATCTACCAAAGGACGAGTTTTCAAAAAAATACATGAATTTTCAACCAAATTGTCGAGTTTTTAGTTCAAAAAATGAATTTTCAGCAAAAACAATGAATTTCCAACCAGTTGGATTTAACCAAAAAAGACGAATTTTTAACAAAGTAGTTCAGTTTTCAACAAAATAGTTAAATTTTCGACCAAAAAAAATGAATTTTCTACTCGGATAATTGAATTTTTAACCAAAAATGGAATAGTTAAATTTTTGATAAAAAAAAATTAGTTTTCAATCAAAACTGAAACGAATTTTCAATGCAATAGTTAAGTTTTTAACCAAAGAGATAGTCTTCAACCAAAAAAGAGGAATGTTCAACAAAATAGTTAGGTCCTCAACCAAAACAGATTAATTTTCAACCAGGAAGATTAACTTTCTACCGAAAAAGATGATTTTTCAGCAGAATGCATGAATTTTCAACCTCATAGATGAATTTGTAGCTAGTAAAGATTACTTTTCAATTTAAAATATAAATTTTCAACAAAAAATGGAATAGTTACATTTTCATTAAAAAAATTAATTCTCAACAAAAAAAAATGAATTTCCAACAAAATAGTTAAATTCTCAAACAATGATATAAATTTTCAACAAAAATTACGAATCTTCAACAACAAAAAATATTTTTAAGAAATAAGTTCAACTTTCAAGCAAATAGTTGCATTTTCAACCGAAAAGATGACTTTTTGACAAAGACGATTAATTTTCTACCAAAAAAGATGAATTATGAAAAAAATACATGAATTTTTAATCGAACAGTTGTATTTTCAACTAAAACAGATTAACTCTCAACCAAGCAGTTGCATTTTTAATCACAAAGGATAAATTTTCAACCAGATAGTTGAATTTTTAACTAAAAAAGATCAATTTTAAACCAAAAATGGAATAGTTAAATTTGAGATTAAAAAAGAATTTTTAATGAACAAGAAACGAATTTTTCAACAAAATAGTTAAATTTTCAACGAAAGAGGTGAATAAACGGTAGACAGTTTGAATTTAAAATTCTTTCATTTTTATGCTTTAAAATTTGATCTTGGTCACTTTTTAACATTTCAAATTCAAGATTGTTCAGTGTTTCTAGTTACAAAAAACTATTTTTGAAATTCTTCAGCTTCTTTGCTTATAAACAGAAATTATTCCTTTTATGATTCTTTCATATAAAATTGTACAATTTGTAATAGAACTTTTAATATAGTTGACTCTTCCAAAATTGAGTTTTTCAATTTTTAACACTTACCATTTGATATTATTCAATTTCGACCGCTTTGAAATTGATTAGCTTCAAGAAATCAATTTGAAAAATCTTAAATTTTCTGTTTTTTTCTAAATATGAAAAATTTTGAATAAAATTTCACTTTTCTGGCCTCAAAATTTTAATAATTTTGCAATTTTTAACGCTTAAATTTAGAAATTTGTTGATATTGAACGCTTTCAAATTGAAATAATTATTATCTAGATTTAAAAGATTAATTTTTAAATGTTTATATTTTTTCGGCTTTAGATTTTTTTACTTTTTTTGGTGAATAGAGCTATTTGCTGTAATATAATAATAACCCGTAGATTTGGTTATGCATTTTCGACAAGTTAAACGTGAACTAAAATAACCCAAATATTTTGTGGAACGATTGCGATCACAATAAACCCCGATAAACTTAAGAAAGTATGAATAATTTTGGGGGTAGTGATAATTTCAAATATTGTGAAAAACCTATGTTTTTATGGATATTTTTTTCAGAATGACGGAAAAAATTCAAAATATTAATCTAATTTATTATACAGATATGAAAATCTTTTTATCAATATCACAATCTTTTATTGTAATAACTATACTTTAACGTCATACTATAACTTTGGATACATGTATTTCATATAGGGTTGATTTATTAAAAATATTATGTAATAGTATCGATTTACCACCACCACCACCCCCCCCCAAACAAAAAAAAGCTCTTATGTAATGTATGGATGGCCTCTAAGTAACTAAGTATCACATGTCCTTAAGTTTAGAATTGCTCTTTTAAATTGAAAATTTCAAACGCAAAGCCTTCAAACTTGAATAATTCAACATTTGAAATGCTTGAAGTTGTGCAATTTCAAAATGAACTCGTCCAAACTCGCATTATTTTATATTATTTGTTATTCTATTTAGTTGCACCCTGAATTTATATTTTCATACATATATTATTTTCTTTGCGACAAATAAAAAAGACAAAAAGGACATTTATTTGACAAATTATCTCAAATATTTTTACTCTAGATACAATCAGCTATACCAGCACGTGCAAAACCCACATAAACATAAAATGGAAAGAGCAGACTAGGCAGAAATTTATAGTATTTCAACGTGTCTTGTGTAATAAAATAGTTTTCTAGTCAAGAAAATGCTTGTAAAAAAAGAACCAATTTCCCGTTACTTGGAGAAATAAATTGTAAGTAATTCCCATTGTTTCTCGAATTTAGAGTTTGTCATCAGGCCGAAATTCGACCGGCCTAAACGGCCTTGCCGAAATTTTCATTCTGAATTACACAAAAAAAGGCTGAAGCTGGGGATGTTAAAGGGGAAAAAAATCTGGATTTTATATCAGAAACTGAAAGATGCTACTTATCTAACCCAACTCGAGATGAAAATAACATTACATCGATTAAATGAATGAAATAACCTTCAAAACCGTTACCTAAAAAAGATTGCTCCAAAATTCCAGCAGAGTTTCAATTACTTTGGCGAGTTCACGTTTCCCGCCATGGAGTGAATCAATATATCTAAAAAAGAAATTTGAATAATTTAAAAGATGATTTTACTTACATTTTCCCCGGTTCTGTCATGATTTCCAGGCGTCGTCGCTACCGAAGACGAGAATTTCGCTTCCTTCCAGAGTTTCTCACTTTTCACAGATTATTTCCAAGCAAAAGATATGTAAAAAAAAACAACAGAAATTTCCCGAACACAATGGGCGAAAATCGAACAAATTTTGGAACTGCATGTAAATACAATATTGCACGAAGCGTTTACTTAACACTTTTATCTGAGAGATCGGAACTGTGCGAGAAAAAACATCTATTATTATTGTAAACTAAGGTTTATATCGCGGAGATGTGATAACCTGTTTTGCGGTTCGTTAAAGTTCACGACGTGCAGACGATTATCAAACCAACGTGACGTCGCCCCCGGCGAAAGTAACCTAGATTGTATCGCGAAACCGAATTAACGGATTCTCGATATCACGGATTCGTTGAGGATATTTTACGCGGAATCATTAATTCAGGGGGTTTTCACTTCCCTCACACTCTTTTTTTACGAACTTATCTATTCTATCCGGTCCAGCAACTGTCATCGATTGTTGATTAGAATTTTAGGTCATTGCAGAGGCTGCCGCCATCTTTCATCAAGCAATGGCCGCTGGGTAATAGTTCTGCTGGTAAGGCAGATTTCGAACGCTTATCGACAATTTTGAAAATTTAAAAATTTACAAATAATATATGAAGAATCAGCTTTTAATATACTTCTTACAAACTCAATCTGCAGTAAATTAAATTGCACATTTTTTAAAATACATACTTTAGAAATTAGACGACAGTCTATTTAGATTTAACTGCACGATGTGTCAAGGTCGAAAACTCGAAATCGACTATTCGCGACCAGTGCCGTGTTTACACCAAGAGACCAAAAAGGCTATGGCCTTGTAGGGCGCCAAATTTTTCGGGGCGGCACAGCGGCTTGAAATTTTTTTAATTATTACAGAACACGCCTGTTTTTACTTTTATTGTGTTTTTTTTGCTTGTCAACTCTGCAATTTAAAAAAAACAAAGTAATGAAAATTGAAAAAGGGCGGCAAATTTTTCGGGGTGGCACTGCGACTTGGAATTTTTTTTATTATTACAGAACATGTCTGTTTTGACTTTTAATGTCTTTTCCTTGCTAGGCAACGCTGAAATCGAAAAAAAAAACAAAGTAATGAAAATTGAAAAAGGGCGACAGCTTTTTAAGGGCGGCACAGCGGCTTGGATTTTTGTTATTATTACAGAACACGTCTTTTTTCCCTTGTATTGTCTTTTTTTTTGTTTGTAAACGCTGAAATCGAAAAGACAAAGTAATGAAAATTGAAAAAGGACGGCAACTTTTTAGGGGCAGCACAGCGACTTGGATTTTTTTTTATCATGACAGAAGACGTCTGTTTTCACTTGTATTGTCTTTTTATTGCTTGTCAACACTCAAATTGAAAAAAAAAAACAAAGTAATCAAAATTGAAAAAAGGATTAAAAATAAAAGTATTAAAAATTTTGAAGTTAAGATACAAGAAAACTTTATTGACGTTAAGAAAATTTCAAACTCTCTTATTGCGAGAGCATAAAAGTCTATTAGTCGATATTTTAAAATAATTTCTAACTAGGCAGCCTTTACACTGCACTTACATTGGCTGCTTTTCATGCGGTGCCCTCGAAATTCCTGAAAAAATCTCAAAGTCCCTCTGGACTATAATTGATAGAAAAAAGCACGAATCGTCGATGGAATTGTTGACGAGTTTTACACTGATATATAATACAAAAAAGGAAATTAAAATGTGCACAGATTGTATTCGTGATTAGGATCTTTTTCGCCAAGTTCCCTTATTATTTATAGTTTCCTGAAGCTATTGAAAAAAAAATTAGATGATTTACAAGATAAAGAAGCTACTCCACGTCAGATGATCAAATCATTGAGTCGAGCTTTCAATCTCTTATGACGTACATAAGTGTCTCCATTAAGTATAAAAGTCAAGGTTTCTCGTTAAAATGGGATTAACGACGTGCTACTTTGGACCAGCCATCATCTTCTGGATTTGCAGCATCTTGTCTGTAACAAGTTGAATTAATAGTTAGTTTTTAAAAACTGATATTCCAATACTTGGCATTAATTCGCAACTCAATCTTTTGACATTTTTTGATTTAGCGAAGAAAACTTACCTCTCCTCGCGTTTGATTTCCTTAGGACTCTCTTTCGCTGCCTCTGCCACTCTAGCAGACCTCCAGCTGCTCATTCCTCCACCTCCAGCATCACCTCGAGGTGGTTCCTCATTTCTGAAAGGACGTCTTTCACTCATTCTTGGACGTTCGTCCCGTGAATCTCGTGAGTCACGCGCATCTCGTGAATCCCGTGAATCCCGATTATCGCGATCATCCATTCCTCTTCGAGGAGGTGGATCACGACCCGGTCCTCCTACATTATCGCGCCATGATCCTCCACCACCACCACCACCAACAGCCTGGAAATTTAGATAAAAATAATTAATAATTAAATTCTGCAGTCATGTTGCAAGCTACAAACATAAGTAGATTACATATTAGCAGAAGAAAGTATAAGGAAGAGAATGGATAACGGAAAGAAGGAAGAGAATGGATAACGGAAAGAAGGAAGGGAATGAAGAAAGGAAAGTAAAAATGGGTAGATGGGGGGAGGACACGTTGAGAGAATTCAGGGAAAGAATGGAGAACAAGGGGGTCAGGGACTCGAAAGAGGAAGATGTGGACACGCACCTTGAAAAATTAAAAAAACTAACAGAGATTATTAAAGAAGAAGTAAGGCCAAAACCAGAGGGGGATAGAATGAAGAGGAAATTGTGAGACGCAGAATGTAAGGAGAGTAAAGAGAGAATGAAGGAATGTGTGAAAACGTGGATAGAAGGTGAAGTATGGAAATATGAACATAATAGGAGAGAGAGAGAACACGAGAAACTGTTAAGCGAGAAAAGGCAGTTGGAGAAGACTAGGTATATGCAAGAGGTGGAAAAAGCGATAAGAGAAGGGAAGGGGAATGGGAGGTGATCAATAGGGAACGAGGAAGGAAGGGCATTAACGAAGAAATCGAAATGAATGATTGGACCCGGTACTTTAAAAAACTGTTAGGAGGAGTGGAAAATAGGGTATTAGGTGAAAAGAGTAAGGCAACAGAGGGGGAAGAGGATAGATATAATGGGATAAGCAGAGAGGAGGTGAATAGGAAGACAGCCAGGTTGAAAAGAAATAAGGCAAAAGGAGAGGACGGTATGGAGAATGAAGTTTTGAGATTTGGAAGGGAGGGGATGAGAGAGGAAATGCAGCGGGTCTGTAACAAAGTTTGAAGAGGAGGAGGGTGGCCTGAGGAATGGAGAACAGGTCTGATGGTTCGGTTAATTAAGAAAGGGGAGGGCAACAACGTAGAGGAGTATAGGGGAATCACGCTCATGTCGGTGGGCTGCAAAATATATACGGAAATACTTAGGAAGGGATTAGAAAGGGAGGTAGAAGAAAAAGTGATTATTCCACATAATCAGACGGGCTTCAAGAAGGGGATGAGAACCATAGACAATATTTACGTACTCAATTACTTTTTATATAATTACATTCAATTCAATTACATTTCACGTACTCAGTTAGTGACTAGGAACTTGGGAAGGAAGAAAGGGAAATTAGTAGCCCTATTTGTGGACTTTATAGCGGCATTAGACTCGGTGAATAGGAAGGTGTTATGGCCGGTATTGAAACGGAGCGACGGTTGATCTGGTGGAGGATTTGAGTTACATATCTAGGTTTCTGCTTTAAAGCGAAAGGAGGAGTTGAGCTGCAGGTGTCGAGAAGGATAGAATGTGCGAGCAAAGTAATGGGGTGTGGGGTATATGCAAAAGAAGGTTTAAAGACGATTGGAAGATGAGAATGTGGATGTTTGATATTTAATGTGGTCAACACTAAGCTACGGAGTGGAGATCTGGGGATGGAAGGAACACAAGAGAGTGGAAAGTTTGCAGGGCAGATTCCTTAGATGGTTAATGGGAGTGAGTTGGAGCTGCCCAGAATATATGTTGAGCGAGGAACTAGGTATAGGGAAAATGGTAATTAGGCCATCCATTCTCAATTAAGGAGGGACAGAAGAGATAGAGAGAAATCGTGGAAGGTCTAACAGACGGTATAGGGTAGTGGAGACGGAAGGAGAACCCGAATACTTGAGGAAGGTAAAGGACAGAAAGTGGAACAACGTTATATGATTTGATGGGAGAAGGAATGAGAGAGTGTAGGTATTGGATGGATGCAGAGGAAAGAAGATGTAGTCTGTGATTACGAGCTGGAATCCTGGGGACATGTTCTAGAAATATGTATGTACTGGGGAGGAAACAGGTAGTGAGAGTGTGTAAGACAGAATAAGGTGGATCTTGGATGGCAATGGACAAAGGGCAAGCTGGACGATGAGGCTGGAAGAGAGAAGAGAAAGCAAGGGGCATGTAGCAGGGAAAGGTCAAAAGGGTAATCCTATGCAAGGATCTTGAAGATTAAACTCACTCACTCATAACGGGAATGGTAAGAGGAAATGGAAACCCCAGAAGCTCATTCGTGCGTATAGTATTTAGAATTTTTTAATTTTTAAGCTCAAGCGATAGCTTATAAATAGATTGTAAGGTAGTATAAGGTAGTATAAGTGGTTGTAAAAAATGTAGAGGGAGCGATGGCCCTCAAACCCGTAAATGGGAGAAAATAAATTACATACATACAAGCAGGAAATTTAGGAGACTTACCAATTTGCTGAAGTCTCTTCTTTGGAAGCGTTTTTCTGTATCATCGCGTGCGGATTCAGCCTTTTTCCTTGTATCTGCATCATCGTCTACAGGAATCTGACGTTTGGGACTGAAAAATTCAATTGGATTAATCAATAATTTAATTTCGAATTATGAATATATCCGGGATCACAGGGATTTCAAAGATTTGAAGAAGATTTCATAAGATTTCAAATATTTCAAAAATTTCAAAAGATTTCAAAAGATTTTAGAGACTTCGCAAAGACAAAGATTTCATAGATTTCTAAAGAAAAGCACAGTTTCCTGCCATTTCTTTTTTCTAATGTATTTATGAAAAGAAAAATTATTAAGATATGCAGTTTCCTACCACGTAAAGTTGTAAAACCCAACCATATAACAATCAATTCTAAATTAATTAACTTTTTTAGGATCCGAATACGCTACTTTTTTGTATATTATTTTTGATTTCCAAAATTTGGATTCACTAACATCTAATGTCTAAGACTTTCTTGGTGTTTTCTGGAGAAAGGCATTTTAAAAATATTCCAATTTGAAGAAGTCAACTTTTGAGATTATAAGCTGTTTTCGACTTTCAACTATAAAATTAATTTATCTATGGGATTTAGCTTATCGCTGGATCGTTAGCCATTTCTTCGCTGTCGATGTCCTCCAAAAAAAAAAAAAATCAGCAAATAAATCCTTTAGGAAATATGTACTAGAAATTTGTATCATCGAAGATAATCTCTATGAAAGCGTCTTGTTTTCTAATGTCTTAAATTTCTGCTTATTATTCTTGAAAAATGAATATAAACTTTGTGAAAAAGGGTTAGAATTCTTGATTTTAGGCATTTTAGTGTGTATTTTAAACAGGGTATTTCAAATATGTATTTAAAAATATTCGACTAAATTTCAAGAGATTGTAAGATTGCTCAGCTGAGAAAAAAAAACTGAAAATACATCAATCAAATGTGAAAAAAACCTCGAGTTAACAAAGCTAGCCATAATTTGATATCATACCCGTCATCAGTGTTTTCTTTAGCAGGAAATTCACGACGACTTCTGAATCGACTATCGTCAGAATCATTTCGTTTCCAATCATCTTTCGGACCATCTGCAGCAGCAATTCTTGCTGTTCGCCAAGAAGATCCAGTATCCGCTAAAAGAAAAAGAAAAACGTAAAAATGATAAAACTGAGCAATAATTATATTCTCGTTTAGTCAGAAACATTCTTAGCTCATTTATACGTCTTTCTGTCACAAAAATTCATTCAAATCAAAGTATAACTGAAAGGCATATTAACCTGATCTGGGAGGACCATCCCTATTGAATCTATCTCTTTCCATTCCTCGCTCTCCCCTATCCAAACCTCTTTCTCTTTCATTTCTCTCACTACCTCTCTCAATTCTCTCTCCTCCTCGTCGCCAAAGATCCAGTTTCTCTCTCGCACTCTCCCTATCCTTCTGCCTCTGCTCTTCCAATTTCCTCTCAATTTCTTCATTCCTAGCTCTGGTGATCTCCGCTATTTGATCCAACTTAGCTTGATGTTCGGCTTCTCTCGCCTCCCTTTCCTCACGTTTCTGCCTCTCCTCTTCCTCCCTTATTGCTCTCTCCTCCTCCAATATCTTTCTCTCCTCCTCTTGTCTAATTCTTAAAAGCTCCAAGCGTTTTCTCTCCGCAGCTTCATGTCTCTCCCTCAACCAATTAGCCTTCCTCTCGGCCTTCCTCTGAATTTTCCTCTCCAACAATCTCTTAGCCCTCACCTCATCCAATTTTTTTTCAAAGTCCCTCAACTTCTCCAAATAGATACTTCTTCTCTCAGCAAGAATTCTCTCTAGGAAAATATCATGATCTTCCTTCATTCTCGCCATGCGTTCTCTCGTCGCCACAGCCTGTTGGCGTTCTTCAATCGCTGCTTGAATATTCTCCTGTTCCTGCTGCTCCCATCTCTGCTTAGCTAACTCCATCTTCTCCTCCATGACCTTCTCCAGGAGCGGAATTTCCTCGATTCTCTTTGCCCGCTCCAAGTAATCAACCTTCTTCTCCTGGGACTTAAGCTTCTGTTGCATTTCCCTTCTCTCCTTCTGCAATTCCTCAGCTTCGCGAGCAGCGATTTGCTCAGCGTCAAGTTTCTTGATCTCATCTTCATCAAGTCTCTTAAGCACCTTCTGCCCGTGACTTGTCTGCGAGATCTGCTGCATCTTCTCCTTCAAGTGTCGGTCCTTGATTTGCTGAATCTCGCTCTGGTGACGCTTTCTCTCCCTCTCTTCTCTTTCCAGGTCGAGTCGTTTCTGCTCCGCGAGCATCACTTGTCTCTGGAGTTCTTCTTGACGACGCAATTCTTCCTCTTCTCGCACGGTGTTGATATGCTCGATGTACTCCTTCCTCTCCTCGATGATCTTGTGTCTTCCCAGTATCCTCTGGTGCTCTTTCGCCTTCGTTTCATGATAATGGTTCACCATAACATTTCTCAGCTTCTCGCGCTCAAGTTTCTTCTTGTTCGGGTTGATCACGTTGATGGAACGATGGAGTACCTTCGCCATGTTGACCAGCTGACAACGGATTTGCTCCGAAGGCATGGCTTGGAGAACAGGACCATCGGGGTGGTCTTCCCTCCGGGCCTCGGAAAGATCCACTCCGAAATGGATGCTACTTTTCTTATGATCGATTCTTATCTGCATGTCGTTGTACCTCACACAGTCGACGAGAAGACGCTCTAAATGGAAATCGGTCGTGAACTTTGCAAGTTCTAGAAGACGAGCGAGCTGGATCGACTGATAGACCTGCGAGACCTGGTGCACAAGACGAACGAGGGTTACATCCTGAAGAGCAGGAACGTACAGAGCCAAGGGACTCGTTTCGTCAGTCTGGAGAGTCTGGATGACGGTGTCTACTCTACTGCAAAGATCCAAGGGGTGGAACTCGACCTCCAACCAGGAGTGGAGATTCTGGAGTTGTGGGGAAACGAGATTGAGGACGTTCAAGCGACAAATGTCCCTTAATAAAAAAGCTCGAGTTGGAGGCTGTGTAAGACCCAACAAAACTGCAAGTTTCTGAGCCTTTTCCTGTGGACTCTTGTCGGTTTCGATGAAGCGATCGAACTCGGGGTGAGCCGAGGGAAGCGGAATTGATAAAGTGGCGAGGAGGACTCTGTTTGCCAAACGCTGTTGTTCCTCGGGGGACATGTTCTTTTTCATGTCGCGAGACAATTGCAGCAGTTTCAACAAGGCTGCAGCGTGGAATAGGTAGTTTCCGGCTTTCCAGAAAACCATGGCAAGTTTTTGATAGTAGTTGGCCATAGTTTTTGGGACTGGCATTTTCTTGGAGAGGTTCATCAGTCCGTGGATATCCTCAATGGCTTTGTAGGCTTCTTGCCAAAGCTCCATTTGGATTGCAGAGTCGAGTTGGTTTAAGCGAGTCTCGAGATTGAGTTGCTGGGTTTCAGCTTTATTGATCGAGACGTTGGAGACGAGCTGCGGAAGTTTGCAGATATCTTCCAAGTGTTTGCGGAGTTTTTCACACAGTTTGCGGAATTCAGTCTTGCGCTGGTACTCCAGACAGAATGAGAAAGCCATGCGTGCGATGTCGTGATAGAGAGTCTCGACATGAGCGTTGGTCCTCAGCAATTCTAGACATTGACAGTATGATTCCCAGAGAAATTTGACCCAGGGAGTTAAGATGGTGCGATCGCTTCTATCTTGAGCATCTTCGCCGCTTACGGCGGACAGTAAAATACTTTCGGGGGTTGCTAGGTTGTCGAGATCGTCGATGTCGATCACTGCTTGCTGACTTTGTTTCCTGGCAGCTTCTGTTTTTTCTTCTGCCATACGTAAGTAGCCGCGGATGACGTTCTCTAAACTTCCGACATTGACAGACTGGAACATGTTTCGGTACTGGAAAAGACCCTCTTTGGCAATGTGGGACTTTTTCAGTTCCACGCATAGGTCCAGGTATTTGAACATGATCGGTTCGAGGACCGACTCGGACCAACTGTACGTCCATTTTTTGTTGCGGAAGACTTCTTGTAAGGTGTCTAAAGCCCTGGCAGGTTTGCCAACTTCAATGAATTCTGGAAAAGAAGAGAGATCTTAAAATTGGAAACTAAATATACTATGAAAAGAATGGTAAGAAAGTTTCTATTATTTTTCGAGATTCTAAATAAAAGTAATTCTTGAATTCAGTTTGTTTTTGGTAACGAAACTGATTTTCAAAGTTTCGCTTCCGTTTCAAAGGAAAATTAAAAGAAGTATCATCAAAGTTAACTCTGATGTAAACAAAAATCCTGTATAATTTTTTATTTTGAAAAGGTTGTCCGAATTCGTCATTCAAAATTTCAAGACTTTTACTCTAGTATTTTATTATTATTAGTAGTAATAATTTCGCTCTTTCATCTTGAAAGTCAAGATTCTAATTTTTCTGTTGATATATGAAGTTCCTGCAAAACCTTTCCAGATTTTAGAAATCTATACAGATTTATTTAATTCAGGGACTAGACCGAAACATTCATTTTATTTCATTACTGCCAGTTTAATAACATAATTTTGATCCAATCATTACAGTAACTCCAGATATTATCTAATTTCGTACAAATCGAAACCAAATGGAACGAAAGTTCCCATCGAGTCCCTGATTTAACTATAAAACGATACATGCATACCTGCACACCGGTCATTCAGAAGTAGTTTAAATAAATTAAAGAAGTAACTCAAAAAGCGAAGTTCAAGCTCTTGAAACTAAATATGTACATGAATTAAATTTGCACATATCTACACTTCAAAACATAAAAAAACTTGAGTGGCAAATCTTTAATAAATTTACTCAAAACAATCTAGTTAATTCGTTCACATGTTATAAATTGTTTGGATGACTGGAGATCCGGTCACGAGCCATAAGACATAGAGAAAAATACAATATTAAACTATAAAGAGTGGGCGCATCGTTAATTATACTAAATTAGGGTGTCTAACTGATAGATGATATTAAATTCCCGGTTTCCTCCCGGCCAGTTGTTAATTTATACGGGCATTTAAAAAAGTTCAAAAGATTTGAATTATTTCAAGAGATTAAAAAAAATTCAAGATATTTCTAAACATTTGAAAAGATTTAAAAAATTTCTAACTTGGAGAAGAAATATAATTCTGAATTTTAACAGGGATTATTTTTCAAATTCCTTTCTTCTAAATCAAAATTAAAATTATATTCCAAAATTTCCTGTCCAAAGTGAAAATTCTAATTTTTTTTGGAAATTACCTGTTCCAGAGTAAAAATTATAATTCTTTACGAAAATTCCCTGTTCCAAGTCACAATTACATTTACAAGTACATTTATTTCCAAAAATTCCCTGTTCCATGTCTGAATTATATTTATTTACAACAGTTTCTATTATAACTCGGGAATATAGTAACTCCCTTTTTCTCAAATTTGGAAGAGGAAAGTTTCAATTTTTATCAAATTTTTATTTGCAAAAATAAATTGCCTGTCGCAAGTCAAAACTATAATTAATTACGAAATTTGCTATTCCATAGTCAAAATTACAATTGATTACAGGAATTTCCTGTCCCCGCTGTCAAAATGATACTTTTTTACTGAAATTCCCTGCCCCAAACTCAACATTATAATTTTTTACTAAGGTTCCCTGTTCAAAGTAAAAATTATAATTCTTGACGGAAATTCCCTATCTTAAACTAAATTTTTTTTTTCTGAAATTCCATTTCGAAATTTAGAATTATAAATCTTATATAAATTCCCTGTCTAAAAGTCGAAATTATAATTCTTTTAAAATTTCTGTCCCAACTCAGAATTAGAATTGAAGTGATTAGATGATTAGAGTTGAAGTGATATGAAAATATTTTAAATAAAGTTGATTGTAAACACCAAAAACACTATTATATGTATTTAATTAATTGAAACAATGAATAACAAGCAATAACTGATAAACTAAATTTCACTTTTGGTCTATGTTTGATATTCGCGCCGAGAAGTTCGGACACGATGGATTTTGCACGTGCCCTGTACTTTTATTTGGAGGCACGTTTTTCACATGGCTACAGCCACTCCGAAAAATTAAACCTTTCTCCAAAATTAGTGTTAACAGGTACGAGATATGTACAAAATATAAACAACATCTATTAAGCATATGTTTTCCAATTATAACGCAACCAAGAAGCCAGGAATCCCAGAAATGGAACCACGAGAACGAAACGAAATAGGTTAGGTTGTTCGAAAAATCATTTAGAGCCTATTGGAATAAAAACCAAGCATTTTAGAGAAAGTGCAGCACCTTCTGCAATATTCAAAGGCATATTTTGCTGCAGGATAACACTTTTATGCAAGATTCTAGCATAAAAGTGTTATCAGCCATGTTGTAATGGCATTTGATAAACAACGTTGTACTCACCATTCGCCCTTTTAAGAGCGTTTTCAGGTCTTTGTCCATACCTAGCCATTGCAGCAAAACAGAGAAATCACTTTTATAGCATTAACAACCCTGGGAAGCCGAAAAACTGCACAATAAAAATCACAATTCCAGAAATTATTTCTCGTTCAACGAGAACCGTCGTCGGCGACAGTCGTGTCCGGCTCAGGCGTTACGCGTCAGCAGGTCAGCTGCGTCAAAGATATGCGTGGACACCAACTTTCCTTACATTCCGTTCTTGCTTCCGTTAGGGCAGCCCACTCATTGGCCGTATTTGAATTGCTCAATTATTGATTGGTTCTATTCAGTCTGCATCTTCCTTCATTAGAAAAGGATCGATCCGCTAATCACTAATCGCCATCCTTAGAAAAAGGCAGGTAGACTTTCTCGATTTTCCTTCTATTTCTATTCACTAACCACTTTTCACTTTTGACTTGACAGTTTTGACCAGCCCCCCGCAACTATGAGTTGAAAATGTACCATGTGTTGGCCGTGACCGACAGAGCGGCGCCACCTATGCCATGGTGCTACTCCCGACAGAATGCATGACAAAATGTAAATATTGATAAATTTTTGTTAAGTAAATAGTTTCTAGTGATTATCTCGCGGTTTTTTTTCAATCAGAAATATAAAGTTAAAGTATTTAAGAAATCTTTGATGTATAGCTATAGGTACATGGGCTGATGTGATAAAATAATATTTTGATTCAGAAAAAAAGACTTCGT